>PVIY010003225.1:0-116108 GCA_004026745.1 Myrmecophaga tridactyla | reverse complement strand
TCGACCAAAGGGGGAAGAGTGAAATGAGACTAAGTGTCAATGGCTGAGAGATTCCAAACAGAGTCGAGAGGTTATCCTGGAGGTTATTCTTATGCATTAAGTAGATATCACCTTGTTGTTCAAGATGTAGCAGAGAGGCTGAAGGGAACTGCCTGAAAATGTAGAGCTGTGTTCCAGTAGCCATGTTTCTTGATGATGACTGAACAATGATATAGCTTTCACAATGACACTCTGTGAATGTGAAAACCTTGTGTCTGATGCTCCTTTTAGCTACTATATCAACAGAAAAGTAGAACATATGGAATAAAAATAAATAATAGGGGAACAAATGTTAAAATAAATTCAGTTTGAAATGCTAGAGGTAAACGAAAGCGAGGGGTAAGGGGTATGGTATGTATAAGCTTTTTTTTCTCTATTATCGTTTTATTTCTTTTTCTGTTGTCTTTTTATTTCTTTTTCTAAATCGATGCAAATGTTCTAAGAAATGATGAACATGCAACCATGTGATAATATTAAGAATTACTGATTGTATATGTAGAATGGAATGATATCTTAATTCTTTTTGTTAATTTTTTTTAATTAATAAAAAAAGTTTAAAAAATATTGACAAATAACTATTGGATCTGAGAAAATGTTTGCATATTTTGAATAATTTTGTTGCGGTTACATCAGCTCATCAAACCAGGCATTTTATGTGTTGGTGAAATTTGTAACAGCTATGTAAAGAGATATGCCCCCCACTGTGATTGTGATTTTTAATGAACCATTCAATAAAGATACAGTTTGTTTGCCCTGTGGAAAAAAAAAAAAAAATCTCCAAGCCAGTTGGTCTCCTTTTCCTGCTCATGCAAGCCATTTTCAGGCTCCCAATGTGGGAGTCTGCCCTACTCTCCCCCAGAAAATCTCATCAAATGAGTAATAAATCTTTTCATATCCTCCTGGTGAGTGTGTGGTGTCATCATTGACCTATTAAAACCAAATTTGGGGTGGTAGTCCATCTTACCTCTGCGTGGTGATGACAACATGGAATTATGCTCAACTTCTATGGTCTATAAATTTACACCTTCACCACATTCGGGAAATTTTCAGTTATTTTCTTAAATATTTGTTTCTGAGCTGTTCTTCTGTTCTCTCCTTTTGGGACTACAACTGCATGTATGTTAGACTATTTTATACTATTAAACAGATCAGTAAGGTTTTGCTCATTTATTTACCTTCTTTTCTCTTTACTCTTCAGACTGAAAAATTCTGACTGGTCTATATGCAAGTTCACTCATTTAGTGAATTTTTTTTACCTCAAATATTGTACTTTTTAGTTCTAGGAATTCCACTTCTCTTTTAAAGATTTTCAGTCTTTCTCTTCATCACAAGAATATTTTTCTTTTGTGTTCTTGAGCATATTTTTAATACTCTGCTTTAAAATCTTTGTTTACTATTCCCAATATTTAAATCACCTTGCACTCAATCTTGTTTCATGGTTAACTTTTTCTGCACTTGGTTAATAATTTTGGATTGCAACTTGGATTCTGTTAAGATCTTGGATTCTTTTACTTCATTCCCAGAGTGTTTTTGTTTGTTTGAACAAGCAGTTAACCTGGCTGGACTCAAAATCGAAACTCTCATCCCTGTGGTGGGTAGCAGATAAAAACTATTTATTCTTTTAGTCTCAGTTGTGCTGCTTGAGCTCTGCCCCATGCACACTGTCCAAAGATCAACCAGAGATTTAGGCAGTTTATATACAGAATCTGAGACTCTTCCTCTGGAGCGCTCTCCTTTCCAGCATTTCCTCTTTCAGTTTCCAACTTAAACTTTGTCCTAAACTTTGTCCTCTAGTTCCTCAAGCCAATGAGAGTAAAGTATTAGCTGTCTAGCAAGATGTCATCTAGACTCTAGCTTCAGGCAAAAGCTTCTAAAAAAAGAAACTTATCCCTTACTATTCCCTTTTAAATGGCTGATTCTATTCCTGTGCAGATAAAGTTTTAATTTTTTCATCTAGAGTTTACAGTTATCATCTGTGCATGGGTTATTCCAATAGTGGCTATTCTGCAATAATTAAATACACATGCATTTTGTTGTATTCCTCTTAATCATTTTATGACTGATTGCTGGTCAGAAAAAAACAAAAGTCTTGTACTTTATAAGCTGTAGAGAATTTTATATGCAGAATATAAACTATTCCTATCTATTTCAATGATGTTACTGTGAGGTTTAATTAAGATTAAAGGTAAAGTGATGATGCCACTGTAGATACTACTTTATAACATTTCCCTTTCAAATGGTCTCATTGAGAAAGCTGCTTTTATTTTTACTCTATATACAAAGGGTAAAGGAAAGGAACAAGTGCAAGGAATCTATATTGCAACCAACTTTGTTACTGGATCATGTATTTTTTGGTAAATGGGGACAAAAATCCTAAAGGTTTAATACAGGGATACATGACAGGAGTATCTTCTAAAATTCAAAGGTTTAGATACAATCTCTCCATCCCCTCGTCCCCAAAACATTTGTACTAAAACATAAACATTAGCATCAAAAGGAAGAGTGACAGAGGAAAAGTAAATCTAATAAATATGTACATAAGACACAAAAATATTGTAAAAGTCACTGAAGCATGATTTTTTAGTTTATTTGGTTTATTTTCAGCAACATTTATATATGTTTTATTCCCAGCTGACAAGAAGCAATTGTTCTGAACTCAGCAGACCATTACACATATATTACTCATTTGGCTATTCATGCTTTCTGACAACTCTCATCTTTATTACACATTTCATCATTATTTAACTTAGTTCCCTTTATATTTTGTTTTCCAACTAAACTTTAATTTCCTAAATAATATATTTATCTACAATAAACAGCAACCCATGTCTAACCACTCTGGTGAGAAAATTCTGCTGATAACCATGCAAAAAGCTTTCTTAAAAACAAACTTTTAAAAAATGAGAGGAAAGAAGAAAATACTGGTAAAATAAGACAGCTTTCTTGTCTCTAGATATGAGTTACAGTTACACAGCCCACACTTGTTAACCACAGTACCAGGCATAGTACTAAGCCTTGAGCATGTTAAGTCAGTTTATTATCTAAAACTTCAAGAGTTAGGTATTGTTTTGATAAATAAGGTAAGGGAAACAGAAAAAGTAATATGGCCAAATTCAAACAGCTAACAAGTGGCAGAAAAAATTATTATTATTATTTTTTTGCATGGACAGGCATCAGGAATCGAACTGGGGTCTCCAGCATGGCAGGCCAGAACTCTGCCTGTTGAGTCACCTTGGCCCGCCTGAAGCTACATTCTTAATTACTACTCTGCCTCTAAGAAAGTTACTAAAAGGAAACAAGTAATAAAAACACAGCAAGTCAAACTAAAACAGTAACTTAGTATAAAATATCCCAGATAAGTAAAACACAGAATTAGAGATTTCACAATAAGAATCATTTTCTCATAGAAAAAAAGTTTCTTTGGGCAAGCGAATGGGTAGAGCCATCCCAAATTAAACAGGACACACACACACAATACAACTTCCATGGAGTTATGTAAGAACAAAATTGTTATTTTTACTCCCCACTGATTGGGTGCAGCCCTTAGAAACAGAGGGAAGAAGCAGAAGGTGATAACTGAGAAAGTTTTCTTCAGCATTTTTCACCTCCACCTCGAAATATTATGTTGAAAATGTTCTTGTTGCAACAACTGGGGTCAGGGGCTGAGGGCAGAAATGGGGAACGCTTCTTAGAGAGCTATCGAAGTAATCAGATCCAGATGAACTAAAATTCTGGAGAAAAAAAAGAATACTTTCTAGGTGAACTGACAAGTAACAGACTACCATTTCCTTCCCTGGGGTCTTTTACATATTCTAAGAGAAGGGCAAGGATCAAGCTTAGCCCAGGAAGAGGGGCTCTACAGAGGGAAAGAACACAGCAGAACTTTTGACAATCAGAGGAGTTTCCATCCTTGTGATGTTTACCAGATTTTAAAGCTGCAAGCAAGAGGAAGGGTAAAAGTGAATCTCCCAGTGTTGGAGAGTTTAGGTGACAGAAACTTGCCAGACTTGTAATCAAAATCCCAAAAGAGCCCTGTCCAAGGAAAAGGTATGAGCCAGTGGTAGACTAAGTCAAATTAGAGTGGCAATCTAGCCCCAATCCAGCTCAGTGTCTGATTAAATTAAGGCGATCAGCCTCACATAGGGAAGGTCAAATACTCTTGGGGGAAACATTACTTGCTGCATCTGTTCTTTTATATGAAATATATAGCACACAAACATTACAGGATATATGAAGAGGCAGGAAAACGTGAATAATGATCAAAAGAATGAACAGACAATAATAGAAGCGCATTGATTGATGATCCAGAGCTTAGGTTGACAGAGACTTTAAACAAACTATTATAAATATATTAAAGAAAATTCAGGAGAAATAAATAAAATGGATGAATGAAAGGATGGAGAATTTCAACAGAGATTCAAATCTAAAATATGAAAAGGATGTACCAAAACTGAAAAATGTAATATTTGAAATTAAGAACTAATTGCATAGGTTTAACAGCAGGCTGGACACAGCAGAAAACAGTATCAGGAAACTCAACAGGTTATAAACTGTAAAAAGAATGAAAAGAAAAGAGCATAAGGGACATACAGAATACAGTCATTTTAGCCTAGGTCCAAGAGAATAATTAAAGCAGGACTGCAAGATATCCTAAACTATTGTTTTACTATTATTTTACATCTAGATGGTCCAAGTATAGTACTGTTGATTTCAGGCCTCTTAGATGATGGTACATCTGCTTGTATTGCCAGGCCTGGAAACATTCTACTATAAGACAAGTAAGGAAGGGAGTTGCCAATCTAGAAATAACAAATTAAACTGCAAGGCAATAAGGGCATTTATTTGATGTCTTAGAATTGCAATTCAGAAAGTACAGATTCAGATAGCAACCGAAATCATGTCTCCTTTTGGTATTTCCAGGCAAGGATTTGTAAAGGAAGAGAAGATAAGAAAAGCTGTTTGTGGTTGGTGTATATTTGGGGTACTTTTTCTTCTGATTAGATAGTTAACTGAGTTCCTTATCTCATTAGATAGTTAACTGAGTTCCTTATCTTGTGGTTTGTTTATTGTGTACAGATGTCCTTAGGGTTTTGAAGAAGGTTGTTGCTTGAGGCTGTGAATATTTTGGCAGTTTGTGATACCTGGTTGAGATAACCTCCAGAATCATCTCTAGACTCATTTTAAATCTTTCAGCCACAGTAGCTTTATTTTTAAATTTCTTTCAACAGAGTAAACAGACATTGTGGCTAAATGCTATCCCAAATAATTATAATCATCCCAGAATAGGGTTAGATATATAGGAATGGCTCAAGATAAGATTGGAAATGACCAAGGATACTGGGAAAACAAAAGATGGTTGCAACTTTTTTAAATGCCTATTATTTTAGTTAGATTGATTTCTTTTCTGAAGCCAATACGTTTATTTAATAGCATAAGAAAAGTAGGATATTGTTTATTGCATCAGGTGGTAAATGTTAAAATGATAGAAAATAATTGTTTAATCTGGGTGTAATTCATCAATTTTACAAAGGACAAAGGCTCTAGAGCAGGTAGGTGCTTTACCATTTTAAGGAAAATAATTGAAAAAAAAAAAAAAAGTCCTGTATCACTTAAAAAGATGAAAAGAATATATCATCTACTCAAAAAAGGGTCCTGGAGCAATAGATCCATCAAAAGTAACCACTGTAAATGTTAAGCACCAGAAGCAAAGGTACGACCAATTGCAACTATTTTTCTTGTAATCAAGGGCCTTTTTGATACTATACAACCAAAACAGAAATGATAAATTGGATACTTAAGCTAGTAAAAGATAACTATTATACATAACCTCAAAGTTCTAAATGTATTTATAAAAATGTTCACCATGCTAAGTGACTTTATAAATAAATGCTATACGTCTGAATAAACTAAATTATACCTAAAAACAATGTTGCCTGGCAGAATCTTTTTCTAAGCATAGATACACCACACAATTCATTGTCTACAAATTTAATGAGTTCACTTGAAAAAAGCAGAAGGAAAATGAAGGCCTGGAATATATATGAATAATTCAAAATGTCTAAAAGTTCTCTGAAGTACGAGAGCCTGCCCATGACAAAAAAAATACATAGAATAGTTCTCTGCAGCTTTTTATGAAACTTTACGACTTAAAAATCACTTCCAAATTAATTATTTCAATGGATCCAAAAATAGTACTGTAAAGTCCTCAAATAGCACCAACCCCTTTCACAGATGAGGAAATAATGAAAAGCATAAATTCCCCACACTCATCAGTATTAAATAAGCTGACTCAAAAACTGGTAATCAATCTTCAAATTTAGAGTTCCCTCCCTCATGGTACTCCATACATATTCTGATACACCAATACATACATCTATGAATGAATAATAAGAAAGAATAAGAACAGTCTTTGAAGTAATGAAAAAGCATAGATTTAAGAAAAGCTGAGGAATACTATATAGCTTGGGGTTTGCTTGAAAGAATTTCTCTGTAGCTCTTACCAAGTTACCCAAGGAAGAAAAAGGATAAAAATATGAAGTCAGAAATAAAAGTTGATATTCTACATAAAGTTTACTATACTGACGTTTAAAAGATGCAAAATAAAACCCAAATGCCAATGAGAGCACTAAAATGAAACACAGCATACTGGAAGAATACATAGGACTCTAGGAGTATAATTGGATAAGGAAACTGAGTGACAAGGGAAGAGAGGTGGGGGGTAAAAAAGTAAACACAAGAATTAAATAGTCTAAGCATTACACAAAGAACTTTATAAACTTTTAATTGTGCTGGTTATAAAAGGAAAACATACTTTTATTTGTAAATATTAGAAAAATACAGGTCATTTTAAGTCACCCATAACCACTATTAAGAATCTGTTGTATTTCTAAAGTTCTATGATTGTGACATTTACAAATGCTTATCAAATTTAAGAAAAATCCCTACTTCTAATTGTTAACATAAACAAATGGTCAATTTCATCACATATTTATTCTAGATCCATCAAGATGATAACAGGGTTCTTCTTAGATATGAATATGTGGCATCTTTATTAACAGATTTCCTGGAATAAATTATCCTTAAATTCCTCCAAGAAGCCTTACCCAGGCATGGTTTTAATGGTTTGGTTTTCAGTAAGCCACTACATTCTAGTTTCTGATATTTAATTTTTAGTTTTTTATAAATAAGATTCTTATAAATTCTTATAAATAAGATTGGCATAAATTTTTCTTTTACTATCCTTGTTCAATTCTGGTATAAAATTGGTTGGGTAAATTTTCTTTATTATTAGAGTTAAGAAAACTAAGGGTTAGGATTAGGTTGTTTTTAATTCTTTGCTATGAAAAACAATACTGAAGTGAACATCAGCAATCTTTGACTGTATTTGTGCTAGCCTGAAACTATTATGTACCCCAGAAAAGCTATGCTCTTTTCAATCCTAATCCATACTTGTGGGGGCAGGCCTATTGTTTAGGGTGCAACCTCTTGAGATTAGGTTGTTTCCATGGAGATGTGACACACCCAAATGTGGGTTTGACCTTTTGATTAGATGGAACTATGACTCTGCCCGTTCAGGGCAGGTCTTATTTGATTTACTAGAGTCCTTTAAAAGTGGAAACATTTTGGAGAACTCTCAGAAGAAAGCTTAGACACAGAAATCTGGAGATGACTGGAGTGCTGACAGAGAGAGCAGACACCTAGACACCAAAGTTTGGAGTTGCAGAGCCCAGCAGACATCGCCATGTGCCTTCCCATGAGATGCTGAGCAAGGACCCACTGTCCTGATAAGTCAGAACCTGGAGAGAAGAAATTCAGTGTTTGCCCCAGAGAAGCTAAGAAAGAACCACCAGATGCCAGCCATGTGCCTTCCCACATGACAGACACTGACCCTTTCTTCAGAGTCAAGGTAGCTTTCTCTGGATGCTTTAGTATGGACATTTTTATGGGCTTAGAACTGTAAACTTGTAAATAAATTCCCTTTATAAAAGCCATTCCATTTCTGGCATATTGCATTCTGGCAGCTTTAGCAAACTAAAACAGTATTCCTGATTGTTTCCTTAGTATGAGTCAGTGGAAGCTTAGTAAAATAATTTATAAATTATTTATTAAAACAAAATAAATTTGTATTCCTATCAAAGGGAATGATACAGCATTTTATACACTCACCATTAAGAATTATTATACATTGCCATTTTACACCCTCAATCCCTTGTTTTCAACTTTAAAGAATCTACATCCCCACTTTGTTGTAAAAATAATGTATTAAAAGCCATTTTTTCTTCCTATGTATGAAACTTTACCTAAATATGAGTTGCATTCTGATTTTGTGACTGAGTTGTTTCCTAGTCCTCAGTCTCAAAAATGTGTGAAGTGGAAGAGTCATGAAACTTTATTTATACTTTATCAGCTTATGCAACTCAACAGGTAAATTCTACCTACGAATTATTTTGTGTCCCCACATACAAGAGGGGAAGAGACAGCAGTGACATTTGTGTTATACTCAGCTTCCAAAACTTCATAGTCAAAGCTATAAAGGCAGAGTAATTAGATGAGGGGGGTTGAGGGGAGGGACATATAGTATGGACTATGTTTCTGCTCTAACTTTAGTCCCATCCTAATACTGGGAGGTGGAGCAGAGGGGAGAGTTCCAGTAACAGATATTTTAAAATTAAGTCATGTTTCATGTTCATCATTTAAGCTTATTCACATTTTCAAGTTTATAAAACTGTTATTTTATTAATACTTTATTTGCAATTATTTGCAATCTTAAGTAAACCTACAATAATCCATTCTGTCACATACTTTAAATAGTTTTCTTTAAACAATGGTTTTAGATTTAACCATAATCAACTTTATTCACCTTCACTCCCTGTGCCAGTATGAAACTATTATGTACCCCAGAAAAGCCATGTTTTAATCTTGGTCCAAACTTGTGGAGCCTGACCTATTGTTCAGGGTGGGAAATTCTGAGTGGACTGTTTCCATGGAGATATGACACACCCAGCTGTAGGTGTGACCTTTTGGTTATATTACTTCCATGGAGATAGGACACTCAATTGTGGGTGTGACCTTTAGATAGATACAGATGTAACTCCACCCATTCAGGTGGGTCTTGATTAGTTAACTAGAGTTCTTTAAAAGGGGAAACATTTTGGAGAAACCTCAGATGCAGACGCTTGGAGAAGAGTTGCTTCATAGTTGATAGAGACATGGATATTTGGAGGTGCATGGAATGCCAACAGAGAGAGCAGATGCCAAAACACAGACAGAGCCCAGCAGACTTCACCATGTGCCTTCCCATGAGGTGCTAAGCAAGTCAGAACCCAGAGTTGTGTCTCAGAGGAGCTGGGGGAAGGCCCACAGACACTCAGAGAGGAAACCAATGGCATCAGAAGCTGGAAGCAACAGAAACAGGAAGGAAAAAGGAACAGCACACACTAGCCATGTGCCTTCCCATGTGACAGACACTGGTCATTTTTGTTTTTTTTTTTGGAATTAAGGCATCTTTCTCTGGATGCCTTAGTTTAGATATTTCTATGGTCTTAGAACTGTAAACTTGTAATGTTATAAATTCCCTTTTTAAAAGCCATTCCATTTCTGGTATATTGCATTCTGGCAGCTTTAGCAAACCAATACATTCCCCATCCTCTATTCTCTACATAATTAAAAGCTGACTGAATTTCAACTAAAATTTCCTGCATTTTCAGGAGATTTTATGATTAAGAACAGCTCAATAATCCAACACAATATAAATATTCTACTACTAAAAACAAAGCAAAATTTATAAAATACACGGCACCAAACTACAGTATAAGAAGTGTAAGTTTTTTGATAGACTAACAATCATTACCAACGAATCTGTATCTCTTGCAATAAATATACACACATACATCAAAGTAGATAAGCACTTTTCTAAGCTTCAAGCAACTTCTGATACTGAAAAACAAAGTAATGGACAACCACCACTTCGCTTTCAATAATCAGGGAGAGGGTAGAAACAATTTGTTTAAATTATGAAGGAAGCCCTAAAATACGGGGAAAAAAAATCTCTAAAATAGGCTGTAAAAAGAATAGATAATACGACTAAGGTAATTTCTGCAATTTTTATTTAAATATTTGCATATATAGTTTTAATCTTCTACTCTAAGGTTCTGCTTTGTTGATAACCTTATTGCAATGGCAATTTGACTCTTAGATGAAGCTGTACAAAACCATGGATCCATCTCTTCCTGTATCAAAGCTCTCTTTGTCAAGGGAGATAACCTATTAACTGGTCTCCCTGTCTCCACTCTGACAATTTCACAACTATCTTCCTCACTGTAGCCAGCATGTTGCACTCAATCTGATTTATGACCTTCTTTTACCTAAGGCACTTCAATTACCCCAACCTTACCCAACCAGACGTACGTTAAAATCTGAACTCCGTACTATACATCTGTCACTACCTATATGGACTCATCTATCACATCCCTCCTGTCCCTTTAAACTCTAAGGACAATAGCCTGGTACCCTTCAATAATCCTCTCCTTCCTCCAATACCCTCAGTAACATTGACAAAAGGCTTCTGAGTAAATTTTCTCCTATATATCAATCAAGACTCAACTCAGGCACCCAACTTACAGAAGGAAACTTTTTGCAAGCCAGCAGAATGGGCAAAGTTTCCTTCCTCTGGGTACAGACCCTTGAATATCCTTCATAACACCTACCATACCGTATGAAACAATCTTTTTTTTTTTTTTTTTTTTTTAGTTTATCTCCCTCCCTAGAAAGCAACTCAAAGGCAAAGATTATATATTAATATTAGTGAGGAAGTATACTTTCAGGAAAACAGTGGGCATTTAATAAATGTTGACTGAACTGAAATGCCTCTCATTACAAAATGAAAAATTAACAAATACAGCTTTGAGTTATTCTCAGCCAAATCATCAAGTTCTATCAGTTCGCCTTTCAAAACACATGCTAAGTCCATCCACTTCACTTGCTATCACAGCCACTACCCCAGTCCCAGCCTCCATCATCTCTCATTATATTTTTTTAACTGATTTCCCTACTTTCAGACCTACCAATCCATCCTACTACACACACACACATATATATATATTATTACCTCACCATTTGTCTCCAACAGCCAAACTGGATGTAAATAAGGAATAACACAATACTGTTAAAAAATCCTCAACTGCGTCCCATTACATTCAGACTAAAATCCAAACTTTCACAATGATCTGCACGCTCTCTTCCCAAGTTTTTTTTACTCATTTTGTATTCTTTCACTTTCATCTCCACTGGACTCCTTTTAAATCTACAATCATCCCTCATCTAGATGATTCTTCTCAGACCTCAGTTCAAATGTCACAATCCAATCTAAGCTTTTTAATCCCTCAATCATTCTGTCGTTATCACCTCACCTGTTGTCTTCTTTACATTCATAACCATCTCAAATTATATTTTGTTCACCTATTTATTGTGTATATCCACTCCTCATGAGGGCAGGAACTCTGTGTTTGTCCATCACTATATCCCCTAGTTCCTCTAAACAGTGCATTGCACATAGCAGGCACTTAGTAAGCATTTGTAAAACAAAAGAATAAACAAAGAAAAGTGACTCTTACTTAGGATATTCAAGAAACAAGTAAAGTATAAGAAATGGATAATTAGTCCAACCAAAAAAGGCAGGAAACATTCTATTGTTAGCATTTGCAAGTAGATGGGCTGGTGATTGATTACTAGGATCTATTATGAACAAGCGTCAGGAATGTATTTCTTAAAGCTTATTGGAAATCTATCAAGTAGAATGGTTTCTACATTCTACATGCTAGGCCAAATATATGATACTACAAGATCAGTTCAGAAAATTCTTTATTTTGACATTCCTCCCAAATCTTATAATGTATACAAAAAGTAGTAAACTGGGTGAGGCGATGGTGGCTCAGTGGCAGAATTCTCGCCTGCCATGCTAGAGACCTGGATTTGATTCCCAGTGCCTGCCCATGTTAAAAAAAAATAAATAAAAAAGTAGTGACCTTTAAAACCACATGCCACATTATTAAAAGAAACAACAACAAAAAAAAACAGTATTTCCGATAGTGGCATATATTTGTAAATGACTGAATTCACACTAATAAACTCCAACCATTCAAGTAACAGGTTCTTCCACTATAAGAGGAACATCTTCAAGACAGGTTCTACTGATCTAAGATGCTACCTCAACATACTATTCTTTCTTGGAAGTAACGGTACAATTCAACATATATTATACGTTATATCACAATGTCAGCAGCTTCTTTTAACTCCTTACTGACTGATGTTTTAACCAAGAGAGGAGAAAACTTTCAATCACTAATGGGCTAGTGAGAGAAAAAGGTTTTGATTCCTTATTCAAATGTCATTCAATCACAGAAGTTAAAAGATCATATACAAATTTAAACAATAAAGATAAAACTTAATAAAATCTAAGTATTTTATTCTGATTGTTAAACCTCACACTGTTCAAGAAAACGTTAAAAAAAAAATAAGCCTTAACTAGTAAAAAAAAATTATGGCAGGTTAAAAATAGCTGTCATATGGTAGTAATCATTAACTACAGGTGACTTGGAAAGTGACAAAAATTTCACTAACTTGCCTTCAGATTCCTTTAAGCACTTTTCAATACTACGACGATTAAACCTGATAATCTAACAACACTTACCTTGGTATGGTAACACATTTAGTATTACAATTTTGAGTGGTGATAGCTTTCTCAAGCTCATCTAATCGTCCTGTTTTCTTTAGCTTCTTCACCAAACTTTTAACTGCTTTCTCACACCACTTTTCTTCCTGTCCATTCTGCTCTCCTCCACCTGCTCCTCCAGATCCCCCAGCTGATTTCTTCCATCCCAGTAGTCTCTTCACAACTGGTGGAGTGAATGGCAAGATGGACGACATGTTCTTACCAAAGGCAGCAATCCACACTAAGAAAATAACTTCCTTTATCTAACCTAGAAAAGATATTGAAATGATAGAGACCAATTTAAAATCATGTAATTTCAAAATATTATAGAAATCAAACTGCAAAACAGACAGAAATTCTAAATTATTACGTTTACAACAGACTTTCAAAAATCTGCTCTCCATCCATGAAAACGCTGTCTTTACTAATTTAAATGAATTTTAGATACAAACCCCTCTATGAACTGGACAAAATGTTAAGGACTCTTGTCTCGTGGACAAATACAATTTTGCAAGTAATCTTCAAAAGCCTCAACATCTTGATAAACAACATCATTTTAAATACTTTATATATTTATCTCTTAATCCTCCATAAAGTAAAATATTTTCAACAAAAGAATCAAAAATATTTCTTACTTTTTACTCCTTTAATCTATCCTCAAAAGACTCTTAAAAATACATATGTATAACATCAAACTCAGTGGCAAAAGACTTAAAGCTTCCTTCTCCCTTAAGATGAGGAACAAGACAAGGATGCCCACTTTCACCACTGTTATTCAATATTGTACTAGAAGTTCTTGGCAGACCAATTAGGCAAGTAAAAGAAATAAAAGGTATCCAACTGGGGATACACAGGTAGTTCAGTGGTTAGAATGCCTGCCTTTCATGTGGGAGACCCGGGTATAATTCCTCCCGCCCCCCAAAAAAGGTATCCAACTGGAAAGGAAGAAGAAAATTATATTTGCACATGGCAGGATCCTATAGAACCCAAAGGAATCCACAAGAAGTGTCTTAGAGTTAATCCATGAATTTAGCAAAATGGCAGGGTACAAGATCAACACACAAAAAACATCTACTACTCTAGCAATGAACAATCTGAGAGGAAATTAAGAACATGATTCCATTTACAACAGCATCTAAACGAATAAATTATGAAGGAATAAATTTAACTAAGAATATATAAGACTATACTGAAAACTAGAAAACACTGTTGAAAAAAAGAACTCAGTAAATGGAAAACATGTTAATATGTTAATATTACCCAAAGCAATAGTCAAATTCAAGGCGATCCCTTCTAAAACTCTGGCACGCTTTCTGGCAAAATTAGGACAATTGATCCCCAAATTTACACAGAAGTACGAAGGGCCCCAAATAGCCAAAACAATCTTGAAAAAGAAAAACAGGGCTGGAGGACTCACCCTTCCCAATTTCAAATTAAAAACAATATCAAAAACAGTGGGGTACTGACATAAAACAGAATTTGGAGTCCAGAAATACACCTACATATCCATATCCAATTGATTTTTTGTCTTGTTTCAAATTAGAGCAGTTGTAGGTTTACAGAAATATCACATATAAAGCACAAATTTCCCACTGAGATTTTCCACTTCTTCCAGAGTCAATATAAGTAGTTTGTGTGCTTCTAGGAATTTGCCTGTTTCAAATGTAGAGGTTATCTTATTTGCTGGCATACAATTGTTCAAAGTATCCTCTTATGATCCATTTTATTTTTGTGTGGTCAGTAATAATGCCCCCCACTTTCATTAATGATTTTAATTTTTTGTGTCCACTCTCTTATTTTGCTTGTCTGAGCTAAAGGTTTGCCGATTTTACTGACATCCTCAAAGAATCAACTTGCAGTTTTCTTTAATTCTCTCTACTGCTTTCTTATTCTCTACATAATTTACTTCTGCTCACTTTTGGTTTAGTTTGCTGTTTTTCTTTTTTCTGGTTCTTCCAGATATGTAGTTATGTTTCTGATCTGGCATCTTCTTTTTTAATATAAGCATTTAGGGCCACAAATTTCCTTCTGAGTACTGCCTTTGCTGCATGCAATACGTTTTGCTATGTAGTGTTCTCATTTTCATTTGTCTCAAGATATTTCCTTGTGATTTTATCTTCGGCCCATTAATTTGTCTAGAGTGTGCTGTTTGACTTTCACATATTTCTGTATTTGCCAGTTCTATTATTAACTTCTATCTACTCCAAAATGGTTGGAGAAGATCCTTTATATAATATCAATCTTTTAAAACATACTGGGTTGTTTTGTGACCTAACATAGTTTATCCTGGAATGATTCATGTGCACTTGAGAAGACTATGTAAACTGCTGTTTTGGGTGCAGTGTTCTGAATATTTCTGTTAGGTCTATTTCATTTGTAATACTGTTCACAGTCTCCATTTCCTTACTGAACTTCATTCAAGATGCTCTAGTCATTGATGAAAGTGCTGTACAGGCAATACCTCGGAGATACTGCAGGTTCAGTTCCAGACCACAGCAAGTATGGCAATAAAGCAAGTCACCTGAATTTTTGGTTCCAGTGCATACAAAAGTTATGTCAATACTATACTGTAGTCTATTACATGTGTAATAGCATTATGTCTAAGAAGACATACCTTACATACCTTAATTAAAATGTGACACAGAAACATGAAATAAGCACATGTTGGAAAAATGACATGCCAACACTTCCTTGACACAGTGTTGCCACAAACCTTCAATTAAAAAAAAAATCTGCAAAGCACAATAACGAGAAGCACAATAAAATGAGGTATATCTATACTGAAGTCTCCAAATATTATTGTAGAACCATTTCTCCCTTTTTGCCAATGTTTGACTCCTTCGTTTTGAGGCACTATGGTTCGCTGCATAAATGTTTTTGATTGCTTCTTCTTGGTGTAATGACCATTTTATTAGTAATGCCTTTCTTTGTCTCCTGTAGCAGCTTTGACTAAAACCTATTTTGTCTAATATTAGCTGAACTACTTTTAGCTCTCTTTTGGCTACTATTTGCAAGGAATATTTACTTCTACCCTTTCAGCCTATATGTGTCTTTACATCTAAGGTGAGTTTCTTGTAAACAAGATATATTTGCATCGGGATTTTTTTATCCACTCTGCCCATCTGTGTCTTTTACTTGGGGAGTTTAATCTCTTTATGTTCATAAGGCAGGACTTACTTCAACCACTTTGTCCTGTTTTTTATATGTATTACACCTTTATTGTCTCTCTTTTCTTTTATTGCAGCCTCCCTGTGTGTTCAGCAGATCTTTTGTGACACAGCTGACTGATCCTTTCATCATTTCCATTTCTATATATATTTTAAATACTCTGTGATCACTCTGGTGTTTGCTTTAAACAACCTAAGTCTATAACCTATGAGTTTGAAAAGATATCAATTTGACTTCAATAGCATACACAGTATCTGCTCCTATATCCCTACATTTTCCCACTTAATGTTTTTTTTTAACAATCACCTCTTTATATTTTATATGCCCATTAGAAAGAAGTATGATTATTCTTATTCAATTCATTCTAAATCTTATAAGAAAAAAAGTATAATGCTACACACTGAGGACACAGTACTACTGAGTTTTGCATTTACCTATTAAATTATGTATATAAAATGCTGTACACACAAATAAATATTATTTAGCTATAAAAAATGAAGTTATGAGACATATAGCAATACAGAAGAACCTGAAATCATTATGCTCAGTGAAATAAGCATGACATGTAAGAGCAAAAATTGTAGAATATCACTTATAAAAGAGATGTCTAGAAATAGCAAATTCACAGAAATAGAAAGCAGATTAGAGGTTATGGGGTGAGAGAGGAGAGAATGGGAGGAAAGGGACTTGTTTGTTTTTAAAAATAAACCAGTCAAGCTTTGAAAACCAATAAATAAATGGAATCAAACAAAAATTACTTATGTAAAATTAGAAGTCCACTTCCCCCAAAATTTTAAGCTTTCATAACTGAATACGTATCATTAAAATAAAATCTAAGGTTATAGGAAGGGAAAAAATAATCAAGCACAAAATAAAAAACAAGAGTAAGGTAATAAAAGTAAATGGAGTCTGTGGAGAAGAGCCTTGGTTCACTTTCCTTATTGTTTGGGAGGGCTTTTTCTTAAAAATAAAAAGTGCTTTTAAAAAATGTTTTAAAGGAATGTCAATATTGCAGGGTGTTGAAAATAGATGGTAATTCGTATTTTAAAACTTTAACTTATATGTGAGACTAAAGCAAAAAAAACGTTTATTTGGTGTAAAATTTATATTTTGACTAGTGCATTTCCTGACATAACTTATATGGACAGTTTAATTGAACACCCTAACTACATGGAACCTTGAATAGGGCATGAGATTTTGTAGGTTTGTCCAGTGATTTGAACAGTGAATAAAAAAGTATTTGCAAAGTCCCCTTGGGGGAACATTGAAAAGGGGGAAAATTCAACTTTCCCACTTGGAGAATTCCTGATATTCTTGCAAGAAGTGGTGACAACCAAACCAACAGGCCCAGCCCTCAATCTTGGGGTTTGTTCATATGAAACTTATCTCCATAAAGGATAGGCTAAGCCTACTTAAAATTAGGCCTAAGAGTCACCCCCAGAGAACCTCTTTTGTTGCTCAGATGTGGCCTATCTCTCTCTCAGCCAATACAGCAAGCAAACTCACCACCCTCCCCCTCTCTACATGGGATATGACTTCCAGGGGTGTAAACCTCCCTGGCAACATGGAACAGAAATCCTCAAATGAGCTGGGATTGAGAAAACCTTGACCAGAAGGGGGAAGAGAGAAATGAGACAAAATAAAGTGTCAGTGACTGAGAATTTCAAACTGAGTCGAGGTTATTCTTATGCATTATATAGGTATCCCCTTTTTAGTTTAAGGTACATTAGGCTAGAGGGAAGTGCCTGAAACTGTAATGCTATGTTCCAGTAGCCATGTTTCTTCAAAATGATCGTATAATGATACAGCTTTTGCAATGTGACTTGTGATTCTGAAAACCTTGTGTCTAACACTCCTTTCATCTATGGTATGGACCGATAAATAAAACATACAGATTAAAGATTAATGAATAATAGGGGGAACAAATGTTAAAATTAAAATATATATTGGATAGATGGAAATACTAGTGGTCAATGAGAGGGAGTGGTAAGGGGTATGGTATGTATGAGATTTTTCTTTTTTCTATTTCTTTTTCTGGAGTGATGCAAATGTTCAAAAAAATGATTATGGTGATGAATATACAAATATGATGATATTGTGAGTCACTGATTGTACACCATGCATGGAATGTTCGTATGTTAAGAATGTATGTGCTTGTACATTGTTTTATCAATAAAAAATTTAAAAATATTTAAGTTTTAATTTTTATCTAAGTAACAACAATACATAATACATAATTGTGTCAGTCACAATTTTTCTCACAGCCAGGTGCAATTCTTTAAAATAGTTTAATATTTTTTAAATTTTATTTTTTTAATATTTATTTCTGAATAAGTTTATAATGATATCTCTTGATATATCTATCATGTCTAGGTGCTATCTATTGATTTTCCAGTGGAAGATGAAGATTTAGCTCCTTACCACCACCATTATTCAGTTCAATTTCTCCAAACCTCAAAAATAATTATATCCCAATTGTAACTACACAATTATGTGTATTATATTGTCATGTGATGAGATTAACAGTAATCTCATCAAAATCAACACATTTCCTTCCTCGGCTAAGTTTTTATTTGACCCAGAATTATCTTAGTTTTTCATTTGCTTAGTTTTCTATACACCTATCACAAATTCTTCCCACACTTTCCAGCTGCCCCTCAATTAAATTTCCCACATAGTCAAATCAGAAATCAATGAGCCCTATTTCCTGGTGCTCTCCCATCATGAAGCTATGTATCCTACCTGTTAAAAATAGACCAATGATGTTCTGGTCTCCTGTATTACACTTCATCTCTCTCTAGGCTGGATACCTTACTTTTTTTTTTTTAATTTTCTGGGTTCTTTTAAATGTGAAAAAAAAATGTATTTACAAAAAAGCAATAAATTTCAAATAACTTTTCCTCATCAATGTTGTTAGTCTAAAATACAGTTCCTTCAGGCAAAGTGCAGTTAATGCTTAAGTCTCTCATTTTAATTGTTAATTTTTAGAGGAAGAATTCAGTGCCCTCATTATTTCCAATGATATCTAAAGAGGGTTTTGCACATTAGTACCAGTGTGTGGCTGTGGGGGGGGGGGGGTTGTCACATCATCAGGAGGTATTTTGTTACATCATCACGAGGTAATCACTTTTATATATTCAATGTGTTTCAAAGTTTTGGTAATTGTTTTTCATTGTTCTTTCTGATGATCACATCTTTGGTCAATGGAGCCCCTTTGAACTATTCTTTTTGACATAACCTCAGGAGTCTACAGCTTTCTTGTTTTCCAGTACACCACAAATATTGCACACTCATCATATATATTTCCTACTCCCAGATCTGAATAGCTATTCTTCAGAAAAACCCTGCTTCTTCTTAGTGAAGAATGGTATATAGAAACCACAATTTGGGCATTAAGTGTGCTCAATGCTATAGGGTTTTATTTTTTGGCTTTTCCAGTGAAAAAGCTATATATATAAAATCCATGAAGTGAAAAATGGTAACATGACCTTCATAAAAGTATTCCTAATTCTACGAATTTTACTTATGTCTGTATCAGTTTTCTGAGGCTGTTGCATCAAATTACCACAAACTTGAGGTTTAAGCAACAGAAACTTATTTTCTCAGTTCTGGAGGCCAAATTAAGGTATCAGCAGAGTCACTCCCACTGGAGACTCAAGTGAAACAGAGTTCTTCACCCCTTCTAGCTTTTGGTGGCTAACCAATATTCCTTGTTGTGGCTGCATCACTCCAATCTGTGCCTCTGTCTTTACAGCACTTTCTCAGCTTCTCTGTCTCTTTTTGGTGTGTCTTTTATAAGGGAACTTGCCATTAATTTAGGGTACATCCAGATAACCCAGGAAATCTCATCTCAAGGCCCTTCACTTAATTATATATCAAAGATCTTTTTTGCAAATCAGATTATATTCCCAGGTTCTAGGGATTAGGATGTAGACATACTTCTTTGGGGGCCACTATTCAACCCAATACAATGTCTATAATTTACTCATTTCCCGCTTTTCTAACACTGAAATCTTGGTTTTGTGCAAATTCCTACAAAACATGTAAAACAGTTTCAAACAATCCCAATATTATTTCTCACATTAAGATTAATGAATGAATTGAAGAATTCTTTGTAGCTTTATTTGTCCACTAATGACATACAATTAAAATGCTGTGTTTAAACATCACCTGAAATAACTGTTTTATCTATGTGGCTGTCACCAACTTGAAGTACAATTAGGTTCTATTCATTTCAGTATATTTTTAATTTTTATGGATTTTTCATTTTCATTAAAATCTAATTTGAATATGTAAAACATTTACAGTATTCCAAAGTCAAGCTACACAACAATATACAACGTATTCAGCAAAGTTTCACCTCTATCTATTCACCCTATTTCATTTTGTTAAAAAGGTACATTTCAATTGTCTGTTCAGTATAGTTTTGCAAATATTTACATATATACATATAATATATCCATATTATTCCCACCACCTTTTTCTTACACAAAAGGAGCACATTATATATTACTGTTGTATACCTTGCTTTTGGCACTTAAGAATATTTCCTGGCAATCAATCTTTAAAAATTCACACAGAATTTTGAAAGCAATGCCCCCTTTTTCTAGCATCCATTATTGTTGCTAATAAATCCAAAGTAATTTTTATTTCTGATTCTTTAATTGGCATTTTTTTTCTCTCCAGAAGCTTTTAGTATCTTCTCACAATCTGTGGTGTTCTGAAATCACACAATGTAGATGTGGATCCTTCCCTCTCCCCCTTCCCCTCCCCCCCAAACTGCTGTTCTGGGTACCTGGGCCTAAAGCTTTGAGAATTTCATTTTTATTACTTCTTTATTTTCTTCCCCCTGTTTTCTTTATTATCTTATGCAGCATTTCAACTTTCCCAGAACTACTATGCCAGTTAACATATTTACATCTGCGATTCACATTTCAAAATGTGGGCAATTTCTTTTCCATTGTTATCTCCTCTCACATTCTCTTAGTTCTTCAGGATTTATGCTTTTGCTTCCTTCAGTTCATGGTGAGATTTGGGGGGGAAAGGAAAAATACATGGGTTCAAGCTGCTGTTTTAATAAAGTCCCCATAGAGCTTCCTTTTTAGAAAGTAAAATGTTTGCAGTCAGTGTCAAAAGAAAAAAACATACATACCAAGTACTAAAATCTTAGCTTTAAGTGTATTTTTATGAAAACAATGAAGCTTATACTTCCATCAGTTAGGTCCTTAAGAATTATAATAATCAGATAATACATATATTTTTCTATATGTTACGTTAAAGAAAATCCTAAATAAAATAAAATTTATTTAAATTAATGTGTACTAAAATAATTTCTAGGCAAAGAAGTAATTTTCACAAACTAGATACTCAGATTCATTTCCATTATGCACAAAACTGCACTCCTGCTCTAATATAGCTCTGTAACTCCAGTATTTTTAGCTGTACAAGAAGTATGCTCCCTAAGCATCCACCACTTGTGAGGCATTACACTAAGTCAGAGCACAGCTCTACAACCCCTTTTTGTTGTTGTTGTAAAAGAAATATATTCCCTAAGCATCCACCACCTGTTAGGCATTACCCTAAGCCACAGAGGTTAGAAGAATGTATTTTTTAAAACTTTTTTCTCAGGATGGTCAAAAGAAGGAGACTACCACAATTAAAATAAATTGACAACCTTAGAGAAGTTGTAGTGGGAACTAAAGGATACACAGAGAATTGTGTCCTGAGGAAAACACCTGATTCTTTAAGGTAGCCTGCCATTTATTCATTCCGTTTCGCATTCAACAGATTTTCTGTACACTGATAATACCTGCATTTGCTGGTTACACTCAGATCCATTTCCAGTGTTCCCCAGCAAACTACATTTTTAGCTTTTTGGCTGGTGTGCTAGTTTGAAAGGATTATGTACCCTAGAAAAGCCATGTTTTAATCCAGATCCATTTTGTGCAGTCAGGTGTTTCTTTCAATCCCTATTCAGCACTGTAGGTTGGAAGTTTGATTAGATTATCCCCAAGGAGATGTGACTCCACCCATTCCAGGTGGTTCTTGATTAGTCTTGATTAATCCTTTAAAAGAGAGAACCATTTTGGAAAAACCTAGAGAGCCACAGAGCCACAAGAACCAGCAGAGACCATGCAGCCAGAGACCTCTGGTGATGAAGAAGGAAAACGTCCCCGGGGAGCTTCATGAAACAAGAGCCTGGAGAGAAAACTAGTGGATGCCGCCAAGTTTGCCATGTGCCTTTCCAGTTGAGAGAAAAACCCTGAACGTCATCAGCCTTCTTGAACCAAGGTATCTTTCCCTGGGTGCCTTAGCTTGGACATTTCTATAACTTTGCTTTAATTTGGACATTTTCATAGGTTGAGAACTGTAAACTTGCAACTCAATAAATTCCCCTTTTTAAAAAATTTCATTTCTTGTATATCGCATTCTGGCAGCTAGCAAACTACAATAGCTGAGAAGGATGAAGAGAATGGAGGAGCCTTTTGTAGCAAGGGACTGGCAGTACAGTGAAGTGGGGGAGGGATGAAGGTATAAAATTTTTAAGGACAGCCAGCAGAGAACTGCAATATTTAGAAGGAAAGAAAAGATACCAGGGAGATAGTATGGTACAGGACTTGATAGCAAAGAAAAGGGTCTGAATTACAGGCGCTTCAGTTGAACATAAATCAAATTGGGCAAAATATGTAGTACTGGAATAATCTGGGTAAAGTTCTAGTCAAGTTGAATTTGATATGCCTATGAAACTTCCAGACAGAGGTGCCCTATAACAATTGGGAAGTATGAAATACAGCAGAAAGATATGTAAGGGTTGAGTGGTAATGAAAATCTGGTATACTGGAGAAACAATTCAGGGAGAATAAAAAGCAGACCAAGTTCAGAGAAAGAAAATTCTGAGAAATAAATGTGAAAATGTTCCATTAGAAACAAAACATAACTTACAATTACTAACATAATAAGATCATACAACTAGTGTCAACACTAAGACCTGCATCAAGCAGTATGATACCAGAGAACAAGTTCTTAATCACGACAATCTAGTGCACCACACAATTTTGGAACTATGTATTTAGAGACCAAAAAAGAAGCACATTTCAAGCTTAAGCTCCTTATACAATCAAAGCTATCTATGGCTGATGAAGAAATCCATGTAAACAAGATTAGAACAAAGCACTTGGCTCCAACTCCTTTCTTAGCTTTACTATTGAC
Source organism: Myrmecophaga tridactyla (assembly GCA_004026745.1). Taxonomy (NCBI): domain Eukaryota; kingdom Metazoa; phylum Chordata; class Mammalia; order Pilosa; family Myrmecophagidae; genus Myrmecophaga; species Myrmecophaga tridactyla. The sequence continues at coordinate 92,983 of PVIY010003225.1, read as the reverse complement.
AAATGATTTAATTAGTCTCCCAACCTTCACCCTTTACCTTCTTTGATTCAAATAACATTCTAAACACAAATCAATGACATTTTACTATGAGAATCCTTCATTGACAGGAAAATGACTTAAGAGCCTTAAAATATGAAGTACACATATACCAAGGAATGCCTAAGAGAACACACTCTAAAGCCAGACTGCTGGGTTTATTCCCAGGGATTCAATTCACTAGCTGCAAGGTACCTCTGCACATTCCAGTTTTCTCAGCTGGAAAATGAAGATAATGACAGTGACTATCTTAGTGTTAACACATCAGCCACTATAAAAATTTAACTTGAGCCACAAATGCAATTCAAATTTTCTAGTGGCAACATTTTTAAAAGCCAAACAAAAGAGGTGACATTTTAATAATATATTTTAATCCAATATGCCCAAAACATTATTTTAACATGAAATCAATATAAAATTATTAATGAGATATGTTATGCTTCTTTTTTCTATTAAGCCTTCAAAATTATTCAAAATTATTAACACCAAAAAAAAAAGCAACATGAGATTAATAGTTTACCATATTGGACAGCACAGCTCTAACCACTCAAAATTCCTAACTTACTGTCCTATACTATATTACGGGTATAAAATTGTTAATAAATTCTTCCTATTGTCTATTTAACGATTACAGGATCTGTAGACATATGCCCTTTTCCATTCCTGATATTTGTAATTTATGTTCTCTCTCTCTTTACTTACCCCTCACTTTTACCGCCTCTCCTTCTTTTGATCAATCTTGCGAGGCATTTATTTATCAACGACATCAAATTTTTCAAAGAACCAACTTTCTGTTGATTTTCTCCACTGTACCAGTTTGAAAGTGTTGTATACCCCCAAAAAATCATGTCCTCTAATCCTGATTCAATCTAGCAGGGCAGAAACCGTTTTGATTATATGATCTCCAGGGAGATGTGACCCACCCAATTGTGGGTGGTAACTTTTGATTAGGAGGTTTCCACGGAGTTGTGTCTCCACCCATTCAAAGTGGGATCACTTACTAGAGTCCTTGAAGAGGGAACCATTCTGGAAAAAGCTTTAGAGCCCACACAACAAAAGACCTTTGGAGATGCCGAAGGAAACCACCCCCAGGGATACCTTATGAAATAAGAAGCCAGAAGAGAAAGCTAGCAGACATCACTAACTGCCTTCCCAGCTGAAAGAGGAGCCCAGAAGCCAAAGACCACAGCAGATGCTAGCCACATGCCTTCCCAACTGACAGGTGTTCCAGACAGCATCAGCTTTTCTTGAGTGAAGGTAACCTCTTCTTGGTGCCTTAATTTGGAAGTTTTCATTGCCTTAGAACTGTAAATTTACAATAAATTCCCTTTTTAAAAGCCATTTCATTTCTGGTATATTGGCAGCTTTAGTAAACTAAACACTTTTCTATTTCACTAGTTTCTGCTCTTTGCTTCATTATTTCCTTCTTTCCACTTTCTTTATGTTTGATTTGCTCTATTTTTAGCTTCTTAAAAAAGCCTTTTCTAGTACATGGATTTAAGGCTATAAATTTCATAATAGAATTATGCTAGCAGCATTCTAGTTTATTATACTGTTTTCATTTTTAAAAAATTCAAAATATTTCTAATTTCCACTGTGATTCGTTCTTTGAACCATAGATTATTTATAAGTATAGTATTTAATTTCCAAGCAGTTGGGGATTTTCTAGTTATCTTTTGTTACCAGTTTCTACTTAACTCTACTACAAAGAACAGACTCTGATTTATTAAAATCCAATGAAATTTGTTGAGGCTTTATTTATGACCAAGAGTATGGTCAATTCTGATAAAATTTCCATATGCAAAGGAAAAGAAAGTTAATTCCATCATTAATGGTTTCAATGTTCTATATATGATAAACTCAGTCTGTTAATTGCTAGTATGGCTCTACATACTTACTTATTCTCTTAATTTTTGAAAAAAATATTTACAGCTTACACCATGATTGTGTATTTGTCTATTTATTTTAGATCAGTCTTTTGGTTTAGTATGTTTAAGCTACATTACTGGGTAAAGAGTTAGGATTATGATTAACTCCCTGGGGGAATGATGTCCTTATATTAAAAATGCACTTCTCTTTTTCTACTAAATGCTTCTTGCATTAAAGTTTATTTTGACACATTATATACCTAAAGTTTCTTTCTTTTGGTTAGTGTTTCTATGGTATGTCTTTTTCCATCAGTTTTGTTCAACCTTTTTTGGGTCATTATTTAAGGTGTGTCTCTTGAGAAGCAAATAGGTGAGGTATTTTGAGGTGGAACAGGAGAAGAAGGATTTTATCTAGTCTGATTAATTTTAGTCATTTACTTGGAATAATGAATCCTTTTTCACTTACTGTAATTATTGATGACTTAGTCACCTGTTTTATGTTCACTTTTTCTCCTTTCCTATGTTTGGATTTATCAAATATATTCTATTATTCAGTTTCCCTTTTTATTCACTTGCTATATATTCTTTTATTTTTCTTTTTGTTTACCCTAGATATTTCCTCATTATTGTTTACATTATTATTTCATACACATATTTTTACTACTTACTCTATAACACTAGAATCAGAACACTGCTAAATTATTTGTTATGAACAAAAAGTCCTCTAGTATGTCCTTGTTCCTAGGCTGGGGCGCTGCAGAGCTTTTATCTGAACATCTAGCAGGCCCTTATCTTCTCAGTAGCTAGATACCATAAGAATTTCTGGTCTGCTTTTGAAAGAGTTCTAATTTAGCTCTTCAGTCTCCTATTCTAAGCATCAGAATTTGGCAAACGTCTTGAGAGAGAAGAAGTTGGGTGGGCTTGAAGCTCTATGTATTTCCCACTTCCTCAAAGGCTTCCCACTCTCACCTTCTATTCTCAAGGCCCGTCCTCTAGAGAATCATTGTTTCCTAAAAATCAGAAATGGGTCAAAGGGGTATGAGAACCATTTTTTTTTTAATTGTTTGAGAACAAAAATTGAGAAGCCAAATGACATCCAATCACAAACTTGTATGGGGCACTAAGGATATGTAGCTATGACAGAGCTATAACTTTCAAAACAGCACTCAATTCCCAAAGACAATTCTAAAAAATGGTTTTTCAATTGAAGATAAACAGGACTTGACATAGTTGCTAACAAATAATGGTCATAGCCTAACTAATAATCATACTCCCTCCCCTCAAGAGGCAGAAACGATCAATGGATCCTCCAGTCCAATGCAGTAGATTTCCCAAGAGTTTCCCAGAAGAGGTAATATAATATATCAAATTTTATAATTTATTTGGCCATGGAAATCTTTTTTTAGGGGCCTCTCATGGAGCTCCTCATGAAAATGACCTGATATCCTTTTAAGACCCCAGCTATGATTTAGACACTTTGTCTTGATATCATTTTAAGACCCCAGCTATGATTTAGACATTAAGAATCTGAGAGGAGCCAAGAGGTAGGATTACATGACTTTTATTTAGCAATGCAGCAGGAATGGGAGAAAAAGAGCTAAGGGAATATAAGTCAAATAAAGGAGCAACAATGAGAACCTGACATTAGCACTGATAAACTGTACATATAATACATATAAATAAGTACTATAGTATATAAAGGTACAACCTGACAAAATAAAGCAAACACACAAAACTCCATCAAACACATGTAATGATCTATTACTTATAGAAGCTTGGGACTACTGGACAGCAAAATATATATACCTGGCTACCTTTGGTCTCACTATTAGAAAAATTCTCTGGGTCACAAAGAATGGACAAATGGAACGAGCCATATAAACTAAAAAGGGAGAGGCATCACAAAGCATACACTACATACAGACACTACAGCAAAAGTCTGAAGAAGATGGTCTCAAGACATGTTAACAGGCAGAACACTTAGCATGTTGTCTAGAGACTAGAAACATTATTTAGGAGCTACAAAAAAACTCAAGTAGTCTAGAGTATAGAGCACAAAGAAGCAATGTGGTATGAGATAAGGGGAGAGTAAGGCCAGCCCAGATGAAAAAGGATTCTAAAGACAGAAATTAGTTCTCACTAGAGTAGGATACCAGCTATGATAGGGAAACCATTAATTCTGTTATTTCAGAGACAATTCACATATCTTATTGACCAACTAGGTGTGGATAGTTTAGGGAAAAGGAAGATTCAAAGCTAAATGAGAGTGAGGACATGAATGGACATTCACATACTGATGTCTATGGTGGCAGTGTTCATGATTTGCAATGGACTGAGGTAGCCTAAGGGTACAACAATTGAGGTATGGAAGGGGGTATACATGTACAACGGACTACTGAGCGGCTGCATGAAAGAATGAAGTTATGAGGCATGCAACTAGGTGAATGAAACTTGAGGACAGTATGCTGAATGAAAAGTCAGTAACAAAAAGATAAATATTATCATGCCTTGTTTATATAGACTAACTATAATACACAAATCTGGAGAACTGAAGCTGAGGGCATGGGTTTCAGTTTGGGGCCTATTGTAAAGGTTCCTAGATTGTAAACTCCTACAGCATTCACATCTATTCTGGAGCTATAACTATTATTTCTAAATTCTGAGATACCAAGCTATTTGTGTAAAACAGTCATTCCAGAAACTGGGTATTTATGTAACACCTGAGACCCAGAGTTAGCGCTCTGAAGCTATGAAAGTCAGCATTATTCCATGCAGCAACTGTTAAAAAAGTTGAAAAAGTGATCATTCTTCTACTAGAGATATAAATGAAGCTGATATGGATAGAACCAAGGTAAATCAGAATACAGGGTAAAGGATGATATGGCCCCTATTTTAAAACCTCAAATTCTGTGTGAGACCAAAGGAACAGATGTTTATTTGGTGCAAAATTCACATTTTGGGTAGCAAATAATCTAATTCAATTTGTATGGTCAGTTTATTCAAGTACTATAATTACAGGAAATCTTGAATAGGGTGTGAGCTCTTGTTGGTTTGTCCAGGTTAGTGTGATGACCCCATACATCCCAAAGTAATCTGGGCAGTGAATTAAAAAAGTATTCACAAAGTCCCCTTGGGGGACTGAGGCGATAGGAGGAAACATGCAAATTCCCCATTTGGAGAATTTCTGATATTCTCACAAGCAGTGGGTACAACCAGTTCAACAGGCTGAGCCCTTGATCTTAGAATTCACTCCATGAAACTTATTCTTGCAAAGGAGAAGCTAAGCCTCCTTATAATTATGCCTAAGAGTCACCCCCAGAGAACCTCTTTTGTTACTTGGATGTGGCCTCTCTCTCTAAGCCAAGTTGGTAAGTGAACCCACAGCTCTCCCTGCTACGTGGTACATGACTCCCAGGCGTGTAAATCTCCCTGGCCTCTTAGGACAGGACTCCCGGGATGAGCCAGGACCCAGCATCATGGGATTGAGAAAGCCTTCTTGACCAAAAGGGAGAAGAGAGAAATGAGATAAAATAAGGTTTCAGTGGCTGAGAGATTTCAGAGTCAAGAGGTTATTCTGGAGGTTATTTTTATGCATTATATAGATATGCCTTTTTAGTTTATGTTATATTGGAGAGGATGGAGGGAGGTACCTGAAACTGTTGAACTGTGTTTCAGTAGCCTTGATTCTTGAAGACAATGACATAACTATATAGCTTTTACAATGTGACTCTGTGATTGTGAAAACCTTGTGTCTGATGCTCCTTTTATCCAGAGTATGAACAGATGAGTAAAAATATAAGGACAAAAAAATAAATAAATAACGGGGGGGGGGGAATAAGGAGTAAAAAAAAAATTGGGTAGACTGCAATACTAGTGGTCAATGAGAGGGAGGGGGTATGGGATGTATGAATTTTTTCTTTTGTCTTTGTATCTCTTTTTGTGGAGTGATGTACATGTTCTAAAATTGATCGTGGTGATGAGTACACACAATTATGTAATATTATGAGCCACTGAGTGTACACTGTGGAGGGACTGAATGTGTGACAATATCTCAATAAAAATATTTAAAAAAAATAAGTAATGGGTTAAATAAATTACACCATGGCTTTCCACTGAATGTTTCTGCCAGTGTTAGAAAGGATGAAATCAATTTGTAATGATATAACAATCTCCAAGATGTGTTGTTAAGTGAAAACAAGATGCTATAGCATGTGCATAATATTGTAGAATGCTATTACTTCTTTAAAAATAGGAGTTATATATACATATATACATAAATGCATATTCAGAAATATGTATTAATTATTTCTGAAAGGTTTTATAAGAAACTAGCAATAAGTTACCTTTGGGGAGGAGGACTAATAGACTTACTTTTTAGTATATATAAATGAACTATAACCCATACCATACCAAACTTTAAAATCTGTTCTATAACTACTTGTTAAAATATATTTGGAAATTCATTGCTTTTTTGTATATATGTTATATTTCACAACTTTAAAAAACGTGTAAACATACACATTTTGGAATATAAGCCAAGGCACCCCTGCTCTGAGCACACCAAACACACATGAACAGAAACTGCACACAGACACACACACGTACAGCACACCACAGCGTCCTTTAACTTGATCATGGCCTCCATTACTGTGAACTTGACCGGCACCTTCACCAGTAGGCCACGGACTCAAAGCTCAGCATCTTTACACGCCTGCTGCCCCTGTGGGGTGCAACTGGAATTTTTTACTTCATCCCATGAGGAAAGCTTCACCTTCTTATTCAGGGATGCCTGAAGTAATTGCTTTGTGAACTTTTAACATTCCCATAGGATGATGAAAAGCTTCTTTCCTGGACTTAACTTGGATGGAAACTTCTAGGACAGTGTTTTGCTTTTACTGATTTTCCTTTTTGCCTTGCTCTACTGTGAATGCCTTGGGGAATATAGCAATTTTCTACATAGTAAGTTCAGTTGCTGTCTCAGTTCAAATAGTAGATGAATAAATACATATTGTTTGAATGAATAAAAAATTGTTGTTTCACTGTAAATTTCAACTAAGTGAAAGAGAAGATGCATGGACATTAAAAACGGTGTGGAGAAAATGAGATGCTTTCTCATTAATGAGTCAAAACTATATATTCTTCCTCCATTAGGACAGAATGATAGAGATCCATAAAATATCAGAGGGGAACACAGCATGTGTATGAACAAAATTATTTTTCTAAGTTATTCTTTTGGCTATGTATGTGTGTTCTGTGTGTGTATGCACAAAAGTGCATTGTGGATTACAATGTAATAAAAGTCTTTCTTACTCTGGAAAAAAATATATATATATGCTCTTTGCATTGTTTGAATTTATTTTTGCCACAAGCATGGATTAGTTCATTTAATTACCAAAAAAAAAAAATGTTTTTAGGCTCCTTCTCCAGACCAACTGGATCTGAACCTTGGGGAGTGGGCGCAGGAATTTGTTTTAAAAAGGATGTACACTCAGAGAAATGGTTGACTCCAGGGCTGGGACAATACAACATGAGCATGGAACACCTTGCGGTGTCAGAATATAATGAAGTGTCAAAAACTAAAGCATGGGGCCATGGTGAGGAGGACAGGGGCCAATCTGAAAGCGTTCTCAAGGGCCAGGGCTGGAAAATTTGAGCAAGAAGACAATGCGGTTTTGGTTTATAACCCAACATAATTATAAACTAAATATCCATGAATTCATATAGTTAGCAGTACACTTATTAAAATGTACTATCAATTATAACAAATGCTCCACACCAATGCAAGATGTTAACAATAGGGTGATATAGAATCCTGTATTTTATGCATGATTGTTCTACTTCTCTAATAAAGAAAAAAATACCAAGAAAAAAAAAAGCTAAATGAACTGATACTACTAATTAATGTAACTGAGCATTTATATTAGTAAATCAGTCATTATACAGAACATCAATCACTATTAAGAATACAGTAAAAGGAGAAAACCTGAAGAACATTGCAGGGTCAGTTTAATACACGCCTTTAGGTAAGAAACTATGTTCATCTTTTGGCCAGGGGGCAGTAGGAAATATACAGAGGCTAAGGAGAGAGGTTAGTCAGTACACAAATGAGTCTGTGCCCAAGCGAGGCAGAGACAACCACAGCCCTGAAGAAAATAAGAGCAGCTAGGCCCTGGGCTTTCCAAGTCCTCTACCAGCTCGATACCAATTTTATTCACACAACAAATCTTTTTTAATTAGCATGAGTGATTCTGTTCTTTGAGAAAAACTGACAAAGCAAAGTATAATAAGAATTTCTCTAAAGATGCCTACATCATTGGCTCAATTATTTCCATTTATATGAGAACTTAGCCTAAAAATATCATTAAAACTTAAAATTTCAGGCTAATAGTAAATATGAAAGTGATATACGTTGTTAGGAAGAATCTGAATAAACAGGATCTCTGTTATAACTTCTGTCAGGAGATATGCTTCCTATGACTAGCAACATACTCTTGGATGTTCCATAAACCTTTTAAAATTTTTCCTTCACTCAAACAAAAACAAAAAAAAATTTAAGCCTATTCTCAGTCATGACCCCATGACCTGGTACTGTCACATGATTTCGATGTTCACATGTCTCCCAACACCTTTACAGTACTTTGGAACTAAAGGACCACAAAGTTAACAGCCTTAACTTTTCAGGCCTAAGTAAGCATGGCTGGCTGACAACTGGCTAGTCATCTCTGGAGAAGTTTAAAATTACGTAATAAAAAAACCTGTCCTACTAATACTGATAATATTTTTCAAATAGCTGAGCATTTATTTTAAATAGCTAAGGTATCATACTTAGCTAAAGATTTCTGAAATGTAAATAGACTGAATGCTGATTTATAAATAGATCACAATATGCTCCAAGATGAAGACAAAATGGAAGTGATAAGAAAGCTAGATTTATGATCAAATTATTAAAATGATGTGAATGAGTCACTTAGAAAATATACAGATTTCCTTCAATGTTGTGGTAGCAAGCTCTGTACTGAAGCTAAAATTTTTCTTCAATATCTACAATAATTGAAAATTAAGTTCAAATACTAATTTTGTTCCTAATTCCAGCAATAAGTGGTACTTCTATATCAGAGATTTCAATAGAACAAGAAGACATTCTCTTAGAGCTGATAAAGAAAGCTAATCAAGGGATAACTCAGTAAAACTGTGATTCCAAAATTACTCACTGGAAAGTTTTAGTTAAATAAGAAGTCTAATTATCCTGAACTAGCAAATAAAGCCATCACGTTATTAATAACTATATAACACTGTGGTTAATACAAATAGCATTCTCACCTATTTATTAAAACTATACCTTATTAAAACTATGTTATATTAAATACACAACTATGTGATGATATAGTGAGCCACTGATTGTATAATGTTTGGATTGTATGTATGTGGATATTCTCAATAAAAATAAATTTTTTAAAACTATGCTTTATTAAACTATAGTTCATATTCTTTGTAGCCTTCAACTATAGTGGTCCTCAAAAAAAAAAAAGGACAAGTGAAAAGACAGTTTAATAAAACCCTATCACTGAATGTGTATTACAAATCTTACAAATCATTTTTTCTTTCACTTTGTCTTTTGGAATATAGATTTATATTTTAATGTCAAATATTTTATGACATCATTTTTTTTTTTTTTTTAAGAAAACCTCTTCTATCTCCAGATATCCCCAGTAGGAAAGGTTTAAGTGTTTGCCATGTGGCACAAGGCATTATTCTAAGATTTCATTAATTACTGATTCATTTAACCCTCATAAGAATCAAGTGAAGTAGGTATTATTATTTACAAATGAAGAAACTGAGAGACATAGGATTTTATCATATATTGCTTCCTAGATAATAATACATCTTCATTTTGCTTTTCACATTTAGGTTTCCTATATATCAGAAATTTGTTTTTATGTAAAGGGTGAGACAGATCTACCTATGCCCCATAAGTATATAGTCTAATGTATCAGCATCATTTATTAAATAGATGATCTTTTCCTTAATAATTTATAATGCTACTCACATAATATATCAAGTCCCTTTAAATGGAGTTCTAATTGTGGACCTTCTATTCTGTTCAAAGATGCATAAGTTCATCCCTATACCAGTATCACAGGATTTTAATTTCTACTCCTATCTAGTAAATTCTGTTTCTGGCAGGAGGAATACCCTACATCTCATTCTTAAAATGTATACTAGTATTGTGAGTTATTTTAAATGTAAATTGTCAAGTTCCACTGGATTATTTTTTTTTTACATGGGCAGGCACCAGGAATCGAACCCGGGTCTCTGGCATGGCAGGAGAGAACTCTGCCTGCTGAGCCACTATGGCCTACCTTCAACTGGATTTTGAATGGAAATCAATGAATTTATATTCATTCAAGGAGAACTTATATATTTAAGATATTAAGTGTACCCATTTATGAAAATGAAACACTTCCATTTAATTTAGAAAATAACTATCAATAAAATGGGTGATTTTCTTTATATAGTTCTCATATACTTCATCACAGGCTATTCTGCAGGTTCACTGTTAGAAAGGCTAAGTTCTGAAAGAGAGGTAACCAGCCAACATAGAGACAATCTGCAGCGATTATGAAAGGTGTTTTTGTTTTTTTCTGTTAGTTCCTAACATTCAAGAAAATCTCTATCATATCACCTGGTGGATATATACAACTAAGCAGTAATGTAAGAATCAAGGTGCAAAAAAGGTAAGACTTACCAAAATCATATAGAAAAATGATAAAAGAAAGCCCTGAATTACGAGTAGTTATTTTAAATATAAATAAATAAAATACCCCAGGCAAAAGGCAGAGATTGGCAGAATAGATTTTTTTTTAAAGCATGACTGAACTATATGCTGTTTAAGAGACTCACCTTAAATTTGAAAAGTAGATTGAAAGTGAGACAATGGAAAAATAATACTCATGCAAATAGTAACCAAAAGAGATCTTGTGTGGTTGCACTAATATCAGATAAAACAGCCTTTAAGTTTAAAACTGTTACAAAGGAAAAAGGACAGTACATATTGATAAAAGGATCAACTTATCATCAAGATATAACAATTATAAATATATATGATTCCAACAGCAAAGCTCTCAAAATATACGAAGCAACTCCCAACATATTTGAAGGGAGAAATAGCTCTACATAAATAGTAGGAGACTATGTAGTCGTTTCCGTTCAGGTGTCAACTTAGCTATGTAATTTCAATTCTTCCACTGCTGTGGACTTAAATCATCAGCATGTAAATTCATGTATGGCTGGTTGCAACTGTGGCTGGCTAAGAGCATGCCCTAAACATGGAGCGATGCTTAATTTAATCAGCTGTGGGCTTAAAAGGAAGAGTCAGAAAAGAGAGTAGTCCAGCTACAGTGCTCAAAATGTCTGACACAGACTCAGACATTTGGAGATGCAGAAGGTAAACACCCTGGGGAAAGCTGTTTGAACCCAGAGGCTGGGAAGGCAGGCCAGCAGACATCACCATGTGCCTTCCCATGGGACAAAGAAACCCAGGTGAAAGCTAGCTGCCTTTCCTCTGAAGAACTGTAAAGTTGTACCTAAACAAATCCCCTTTGTAAAAGCCAATCCATCCCTGGTGCACTGCAATCAGCAGCTTTAGCAAACTAAAACAGAATACAATACTGAAATTTATTTAAACAAAGGATAGAATATATAGACAGAAAAACAGTAAGGAAAACAGTAGAATACCATACCCCACCCAGATATAACGGAAATATAAGGAACAGAGTACACATTCTTCTCAAGTGCACACAGATCACTCTCTAAAACAGACCGAAACATTAGGACAGGTCTCAATAAACTTTGAAAGATCGTCATCATCATAATTACTTTTCTTCTTGGACTATAATCGAATGAACCTAGAAATCAATAATGGAGAGCTAGGAATTTCACAAATTAATTTCACAAAGATGAGGAATTAACAGTCAATGGGGTCAAAGAAGACATCATAAGGGAAATCAGGAAACATCTAGAAATGAAGGAAAATGAAAACTATGAAATGCAGCAAAGGCAGTGCTCATGGAGCTATTTATATTATAAATGGCTAACGTCAGAAAAAAAAAAAAAGAAGAAGTATCTCAAATCTGTAACCTAGCCTCATACCTTGAGGAATTAGAAAAAGAAGAGCAAACTTAACTCAAACTGAGCAGAAGGAAGGAAATAATAGGATGGGTGGGAAAAAATGAAAAAGAGAATAAACAAATAGAATCAATGAAAACATAAGTTGGTTCTTTGAAAAAAAATCAATAAAATTGACAAGTACGTAGCTAGACTTAAAAAGAAAAACTGAGAGAGGATACAAATAACTAAAATCAGAACTCAAAGTGGAGGGTGGGGAGCATTACCACCAACTTTATGGAAATAAAAAAGGATTTTAAAAGAATACTACAAACAACTGTGCACCAACAAATGAGATAACCTAGATGAAATGGACAATTCCTACAAACACACAATTTATCAAAACTGAAGAATAAAAGACCATAACTGATCAATAAAAAGTAAAGAAATTAAACGAGCAATCAAAAACTTCCCTACCTACAACTATTACAAGGAGTCAATAATAGACTGGTATAAGGGGTAAAATTTACATATTGCAAACTATGGACAAAAATATCTTAACAATTAATAATAATAATAGTATCTTAATATTCCTTCCTCAATAGTACAAAATGTACATCAATACTAGGGGTTACGAATGGGGGCAAGGAGGATAAGGGGTATGGGGTGTTTTGGGTTTTCTTTTTATTTATTATTTTGGAGTAATGAAAATGTTCTAAAATTTACTGTGGTGATGAACAACATACAACTAAGGAGTGACAATGTGAGCCACTGATTGTATACTTTGGATGGACTGTATGGTGTGTGAATATATCTCAACAAAATTACATTAAAGAAAATAAAAAAAACTTCCCAACCAAGAAAATCCCAGGATGAAATTTACTGAACAATTTTACCAAACATTCTAAGAAAACACCAATCTTGCTCAAACTCTTAGAAAAATACTGAAGAGGAGGGAACTCTTCCTAACACATTCTATAAGGCAGGCATCAGCCTAAAACCAAAGACAAAAGGTATCACTAGAAAATAACATTACAGATATCCCTTATGAAAATATATGCAAATATCCACAACAAAATGCTTGTAAACTAAATCCAAAAGCACAGCAAAAGGATTATACACCTTGATCAAGTGGGATTTATCCCAGGAATGCAAGGGTGGTTCAACATTAAGAAAATCAGTCAATACAACAGACACATTAATAGAACAAAGGGGAAAAAACATGATAATTTCAACTGAAGCAAAAAAGGTATCTGACAAAATCCAGTACACTTTCTTGACAAAAACAATGAGAAAACTAAGAGGAGAAGGAAACTTCCTCAACATGATAAAAGGCATATATGAAAACCTTACATCATAACCATGAAAAACCAACAGCTTTCCTCCTAAGATCAGGAAGAAGATAAAGGTGATTACTTTTATCACTGCTATCCAGAACTGTACTGGAAGATCTAGCCAGAGCAATTAGGCAAAATAAATAAATAAAAGGCATCCAAATTAGCAAGAAAGATATAAACTTTCCCTTTTCACAGATGATATGATCCAATGTATAGGACACCTAAAGAAATCTAAAGCATATCAACAAATTGAGCAAAGTGGTGGATTATAAGATAAACATACATAAATCAGACTTATTTCTAGAAAACAGGAATGACCAACCCCAAAAATGAAATCAAGAAAGCGATTCCATTTACAACAGCAACTAAAAGAATCAAAATTAATCAAGGATATAAAAAGGACTTGTATGTAGAAAACTACAAAACATTGCTGAAAGAAATTAAAGACCTAAATAAATGGAAATACATTCCATGTTCATGGATTAGAAGACTAAATATAGTTGGGATGTCAATACTACCCAAAGCGATTTACATATTAAACACAACCCCAATGAAAATCCTAACAGCTTTCTTCAAAGGAAAAATGGAGAAGCCAAATCCTCAAATTCATATGGTAGAGCAAGAGGTCCCAAATAGCCCAAAACATCTTGAAAATGAAGAATAAAATTGGAAGAGTGACATTTTCAAATTCAAAACACATGAAGAAACAAGAACAACAAAAAACACACATGGATGCAGGCAGATATGGTCAAACAAAATCACCAAAAAAAGAGATCAGAGACACAGATTTTGGAATAATTATTCAAAGACATTCATATAAATCTAAATAAATTCAATGGTTTGGCTAATGACATAAAGGATTTCAAGAAGACACTAAAAGAGCATAAAGAAGAACTTGAAAGAAAAAATAGAAACATAGTGGCCCGCAAAAAGATGAAAGATACTCTAGACCAAATTAAAAATATACCAGAGACACATAACAGCAGATTTGAAGAGGCAGAATAAAGAATAAGCAAACTACAGGATAGGACGACTGAGTTCAAATGCACAAAAGAACAAATGGTGAAAAAGACAGACTGGAAATGGATCTAAGGGAAATGATGGACAAGAGGAAGTACACAAATATAAGAATCATCAGTGTCCCAGAAGGAGAAAAGTAAAGGGCTAGGAAGAGTAGCAAAGAGGAGATCATGGGGGAGAACTTTCCAACCCTTATAAAAGACATAAAATATGCAAATCAAAGAAGCCCAATGAATCCAAATAGAATAAATCCTAATAGACCTCCTACAAGATACATACACAGACTCTCAAATGCTGTAGAGAAGCAGAAAGTCCTGCAAGCAACAAGAGAAAAGCAATTTACTACATACAAGGAAAAAAGCCACATAAGACTAAGTCTGGACTGCTCAATAGGCACCATAGAGGCAAGAAAGCAGTGATATGAAATATTTAAGATTCTGAAAGAAGGACTTTCAGCCAAGAATTCCTTATCCAGCAAAGAAGTTCTTCAAAAGCAAGGGAGAGACTAAAATTTTCATAGTAAAAAAAAATGCTGAGAGAATTTGCTAACAACAGATATGCCCTATAAGAAATACTAATAGGAGTTGGCTAAAAAGAAAGAAAAAAAAAGGAAAGGAGAGGAAGGTCTGGATGAGGGCACAGAAATGAAGAGTAACACTAAGGGTAACTAAAAGGATAAAAAGAAGGAGAGGGTAAAAATATATATGTCTGACAAACAAAAACCATAAAATAAGACGGTATATTCAAGAATTGCCTTTACAACAATAACGCTGAATGTTAATGGACTAAACTTACCAATTAAAAAATACAGATTGGCAGAATGAATTTAAAAATATGATCCATCTATATGCTTACAAGAGCCTCATCTTAGACCCAAAGATACAAATACATTGCAAGTGAAAGGATGGAAAAAGATGTTTTATGCAAACTGTAACCACAGAAAGCAGGAGCGGTAGTATTAATAGCAGATAAAATAGATTTTATATGTAAAGATATCATATTAGACAAGGAAGGGCATTATATATTAATTAAAGGGGCAATTCACCAAGAAGAAATAACAATCATAAAAGTTTATGCTCCCAATCAAGGAGCTCTAAAGTACATGAGGCAAACCCTGGCAAAACTAAAGAGAGCATTAGATGTTTCAACAATAGTGGAAGAATTCAATACACCACTCTCCTCTACAGATAGAACAATCAGATGGAGGATCAATAAGGAAACAGACAACCTAAACAATGTGATAAATGAATGAGACCTAACAGACATACAGATCATTACACTCCAAAATACTAGGATATACATTCTTCTCTAGAGATCATGGAACGTTCTCCAGGATAGACCATATATACTGGGGCACAAAATAGGTCTTAATACATTTTTTTTTAATACACTTTAAGAGATGGAAATTACTCAATTCACTTTCTCTGGCCACAATGGAATGAAACTGGAAATTAATAACCACCAAAGAACCAAAACTTTCACAAATATATGGAGATTACATAACACTCTTAAACAATCAGTGGGTCAAAGAAGAAATTACAAGAGAAATAGGTAAATATGTGGAGATAAATAAAAATGAGTATACAACATACCAGAACTTATGGGATGGGGTAAAGGCAGTACTGAGAGGAGCGAGCAAAAATGAGGTCTTATGAGGGCAAGGACACAAACAGACATTTGCACACCAATGTTTATAGCAGCATTATTTACAATTGCAAAGAGATGGAAACAGCCAAAATGTCCATCAACAGACAAGTGGCTAAACAAACTGTGGTATATACATACGATGGAATATTACGCCGCTGTAACACAGAATAAAGTTATGAAGTATGTAACAACATGAATGGACCTTAAGGACATTATGCTGAGTGAGATTAGCCAGAAACAAAAGGACAAATACTGTATGGTCTCACTGACATGAACTGACATTAGTGAATAAACTTGGAGAATTTTGTTGGCAACAGAGACCATTAGAAGGTAGAAACAGGGTAAGATATTGAGTAATCGGAGCTGAAGGGATACAGATTGTGCAACAGGACTGAACGTAAAAACTCAGAAATGGACAGCACAATACTACTTAACTGTAATACAATTATGTTAAAATACTGAATGAAGCTGAATGTGAGAATGAAAGAGGGAGGAGGGCTGGGGGCATAAATAAAATCAGAAAGAAAGATAGATGATAAAGACTGAGATGGTATAATCTAGGAATGCCTAGAGTTTATAACGATAGTGACTAAATGTACAATTTTAAAAAATGTTTTTGCATGAGGAAGAACAAAGGAATGTCATTACTGTAGGGTGCTGAAAATAGACGGTAATTAATATTTTAAAATTTCAACTTATGTGTGAGACTAAAGCAAAAAATGTTTATTCGGTACAAAATTTATATTCTGAGTAGTGCATTTCCTAATATAACTTATGTAGACAGTACACCATAAGTACGCAGAACCTTGAGTAGGACATGAGATTTTGTGGGTTTGCCCAGAGTGATTTGAACAGTGAACAAAAAAAGTATTTGCAAAGTCCCCTTCGGGGAATGGTGAGAACGGGGGAAAATTCAACTTCCCCAAGTTGAATTCTTGATATTCTCACAAGCAGTGGGGACAACCAAAGCTAAAGGCTGAGCCCCCAGTCTTGGGGTTTGTTCATATGAAACTTAATCCCACAAAGGATAGGTCAAGCCTACTTAAAAATTAGGCCTAAGAGTCACCCCCAAGGGAACATCTTTTGTTGCTCAGATGTGGCCTTTCTCTCCAGCCAACACAACAAGCAATCTCACCACCCTCCCCCTGTCTACGTGGGACATGACTCCCAGGGCTGTGGACCTTCCTGGCAACGTGGGACAGAAATCCTAGAATGAGCTGAGACTCAGCATCAAGGGATTGAGAAAACCTTCTCAACCAAAAGGGGGAAGAGTGAAATGAGACAAAGTGTCAATGGCTGAGAGATTTCAAACAGAGTGGAGAGGTTATCCTGGAGGTTATTCTACGGCATTAAGTGGATATCACCTTGTTATTCAAGATGTAATGGAGAGGCTGGAGGGAACTGCCTGAAAATGTAGAGCTGTGTTCCAGTAGCCATGCTTCTTGAAGATGACTGAATAATGATATAGCTTTTACAATGTGACTGTGAGATTGTGAAAACTTTGTGCCTGATGCTCCTTTTATCTACCTTGTCAACAGACAAGTAGACCATATGGAATAAAAATAAATAATAGGGGGAACAAATGTTAAAATAAACTTAGATTGAAATGCTAGTGATCAATGAAAGGGAGGGGTAAGGGGTATAGTACATATCAAATTTTTTTCTGTTTTTGTTTTTTTTCTTTTTCTGAATAGATGCAAATGTTCCAAGAAATTATCATGATGATGAATATGTGATGATATTGTGAATCACTGATTATATATGTAGAACAGAATGATCAAAATAGGAATGTCTGCGTTTGCGTTAGGGGTTTTTTTGGTATTTAAAAAATAAAATAATTAAAAATTGAGGTCTTAACTGCTTACCTAGAGGAAGCAGAGAAAGAACAACAAACTAATTTCAAAGTAAACAGAAGAGAAATAACAAAGATTAAGGCAAAAATAAACTGGAGGGCGGCTGCCGTGGCTCAGCAGGCAGAGCTCCAACCTGCCGTGCTGGAGGTCTGGAGTTCGATCCCTGGTGCCGCCTGCCCATATGCAAATTTAAAAAATAAATAAAATAAATAAAAATAAACAAAAAAATAAACTGGAGAACAAAAGAAAAAACAATAGAAATAATCAATAAAAACAAAAGTTGGTTTGTTGAGAAAATCAATAATAGACCCCTGGACAGGCTGATAAAAAGAGAGAGAGAGAGGATGCATATAAAGAAAATAAAAAATGAGAGGGAAGATGTTACCAGGACCCTGAAGAAATTTTAAAAATCCTAAGAGGATACTATGAACAACTATATGCCAAAAACTTGACCAAACACACAAACAACCAACACTGACTCAAGAAGAAATAGAAGATCTCAACCAACTAATTGCAATTAAAGAATTGCAGCAAAAAAAAATCTTCCCACAAAGAAAAGCCCAGAGCCAGATTGCGTATTTACAGGGGAATTTTACTACACATTCCCAAAAAATTAACACCAATCCTGCTCAAATACTTCCAAACAACTGAGGAAAAAGGAACACTACTTAACTAATTATATGAAGCTAACATCACTCTAATACCAAACTGGATGACGATGCTACAAGAAAGGAAAACTAGAGACCAATCTCCTTAATGAATATACATGCAAAAATTTTCAACAAAATACTTGCAAACTGAATCCTAAAACACATTAAAAGAATTATACACCACAGCCAAGTGGAGTTTTCCCCAGGCATGCAAGGGTGGTTCAACACAAGAAAATCAAAGTAATACAACATATTAACAAATAGAAAGGGAAAAAACATGATTGTGCCAGTTTGAATCTGTTGTGTACCCCAGTAAAGCCAATTTCCTTAATCCTCATTCAATATTGTTGGGTGGGATCATTTTTATTGTTTCCATGGAGATGTGGCCCACCCAACTGTGGATGCTAACTTTTGATTACATCGTTTCCATGGAGATGTGTTTCCACCCATTCAAGGTGGGGTTGCTTACTGGAGTCCCTTAAGAGGGAACCATTTTGGAAAAAGTTTTAGAGTCCACACAGCCAGAGACCTCTGGAGATGAAGTAAGAAAATGACTCCAGGGAAGTCAAAGACAGCTGCAGATGCCAGCCACCTGTCTTCCCAGCTGAGAGAGGTGTTTCTGACCCAGTGGCCTTTCTTGAACACAAGGTATCTTTATCTGGATGCCTTAGATTGGACATTTTATAGGCATAGAACTATGAGCTAGCAACTTAATAAATTCCCTTTTTAAAAGTCATTCTACTTCTGGTACATTGCATTCTGGCAGCTTACAAGCTAAAACAATGATCATCTCAACTGATGCTAAAAAGCATTCAACAAAATTCAACATCCTTTTCTATTAAAAACACTTCAAAAGATAGGAATCAAAGGAAACACCTCAAAATGATAAAGGGCATATATGAAAAACCCACAGCCTCATACTTAACAGTGAGAGACTGAAAGCATTCACCTAAGATCAGGAACAAGACAAGGATACCCACTGTCAACACTATTATTCAACACTTTGCTAAAGTTCTAGCTAGACCAATCAGGAAAGGCAAGAAAAAGAAATAAAAGGCATTCAAATCAGAAAGGAAATAGTAAAACTTTCATTATTTGCAGAAGACATGATTCTATACTTAGAAAATACTGAGAAATCTATGACAAAAGAACTTGAGCTAATAAACAAATTCAGTAAAGTGGCAGGACACAAGATTAACATGCAAAAATCAGTAACGTTTCTATACACAAGTAATGACTTTACTGAGGAGACAATTAAGGAAAAAAATTCCATTCTAATTAGCAACAAAAAGAATCAAGTATTTAATAAAAATAAACTTAACCAGCGATGTAAAGGACCAGTACACAGAAACTACAAAACATTGTAAATAGGTACAAAGACATTTCATGTTCATGGACAGAAAGGTTAAATATCATTAAGATATCTATTCTAATCAAACTGATCTACAGATTCAATGCAATACCAATCAAAATTCCAACAACATACTTTAAAGACTTGGAAAAGCTATTTATCAAATTTATTTGGAAGAGAATGAGACATTGAATAGCCAAAAATATAAGAAAAACGAAGTGAGAAGACTAACAATTTCTGATTTTAAAGCTTATTATAATGCCACAGTGGTCAAAACAGCATGTAGGGTGCACAGGTAGTTCAGTGGTTAGAATGCCCGCCTTCCATGCGGGAGAACTGGGTTCAATTCCTGGACCACACACCCTCCCAAAAATAAATAATAACTAAACAAAAACCAGCACATACTAGGAAAAAGACAGACATATTGAGCAATGGAATCAAATTGAATGTGTGGAAATAAACCACCAAATCTATGGTCAATTGATCTTCAACAAGGCTTCCAGAGCCAGTGAACTGGGACAGAACAGTCTTTTCAATAAATGGTCATGGGAGAACTGGGTATCAATAGCCAAAAGAATGAAAGAGGGCCCCCTACCTTACACCCTATACAAAAATTAACTCAAAATGGATCAAAGACCTAAATATAAGAGCCAGTACCATAAAACCCCTAGAAGAAAATATAGGGAAACATCTTCAAGACCTAGTAATAGGAGGTAGTTTCTTAAGCTTTACATCCAAAGCACAAGCAATGAAAGAAAAAAAGATGAATAAGAACTCCTCAAAATCAAATGCCTCTGTGCCTCAAAGGACTTTGTCAAAAAGGGGAAGAGGCAACCAACTCAATGGGAGAAAATATTTGGAAACCACATACCAGATAAAAGCTTGATATCCTGTGTACATAAAGAAATTATACAGTTCAACAATGGGCAGTAATGGACATAACCCAAATGTCCCTAAAGATTGGGAAGAAGAATCAAACGAGAAGGAGGAGTTATAGCAGAGAAGTTAGAATTTAACAAGTAAGTATGACTACTGAATCATGACATTGATATTTTTTACAGTGTCTTGGAGCAGCTAGAAGGAAAAACCTGAAATTGTGGAACTGTAACCCATACCAAACTTTGAAATCTGTTCCATAAATACTCGTTAAAATGTACTTTGGAATTTGTTGCTTTTTTGTATATATGTTGTATTTCACAATAAAACATATTTAGAAAATGACCATATGACCCCACACTCCTACTTCTAGGTATACACCACGAAAAAAATATGTACAGCAATGTTCATAGCAGCATTACTGACAACAGCCAAAAGGTAAAAGCAATCCAAGTTACCATCAACAGACAAAAGGATAAACAAACTATGGTATATACAGACAATGGACTATTACTCAGCCTTAAAAAGTAATGAAGTTCTGTTATACGGGACATCAATGAACTCAAAGACATCAAGTTCCATGAAATAAGTGAGATACAAATGGACAAATATTGTATGACTGCACTTATATGAAATAATTAGAAAATACAAATACATAGAGAGAAAGTAGATACAGGAGCCAAGGGTAGGCATGGGAAATAGGGAGCTAATGCTTAATGAATACAGAGTTTCTGTTTGAGGTGATGGAAAAGTATTGGTAATGGATGGTGATTATGGTGGCACAACATTGTAAATGTAATTAAAACCACTGCACTGTATACCTGAGGGTGGTTAAAATGGGAAATAAAAGGTTGTATATATGTTAGCACCGTGAAAAAAAAATTTAAGTCTCAGAGTAGAAATACACTTTGTATTACAACCTATGCACATACACAATTAAAACAGACTATTTTATCATACATTGCATCCTGCCATTTCTCTAAACTGAGGGACATGAACCATCATTGATATGAAATTGATTTAGTGGATCCTGAGAAATACCTTTTATAAAAAGAAAAGTAAAAACAGGAACTGGACAAAAGCAAAATGAAGATTAACAGATGTTTTAGTTTGCTAATGCTGCCGGAATGCCATACACCAGAAATAGATTGTCATTTATAAAGGGAATTTACAGTTTTTTGGAGGAAAGGCAGCTGGCTTTCTCTGTCATATGAGAATGCACACAGAGACGTCTGCTGGCCTCTCCTCTCAGCTTCTGGATTCAAATGGCTTTCACGGCAGTGTTTCCTTTCCGCATCTTCAAACATCTGGGTCTGAGCCAGCTCTGAGCACTGAGCTGAGGTGTGCTGGGCTGCTGAACTGTACCGAACTGTTTCTCTTCTGACTTCTCCTTTTAAGCCTCACTCATTGTGGAAGGCACTCCCCTTAGCCAACCGCAGATGTAATCAGCCATAGATGAAATTCACAGGCTGGTGATTGAAGTTCCAGCAACAGAACAACTGGGCACCATCACCTGGCCAAGCTGCCACCTAAATCTAACTACTACAACAGATAATAAAAAGAAAAGAAAAATAGAACACAGTGGGAAAAAGAGTATGCTTAACTATTCTTCTAAAAACTTTCAGTTTTCATCTTCTGTAAAATGTATTTCCCACAAAAGTTCAGTCAAAAAGGTATGAAAGTCACTGCCTTAGGACATATACCAAGGAGTGGAACTATTACATAGTAAGATATTCACATACATAGCCAAAACAGCTGTACCAATATCATCAACACTTGACACTATCTGATCCTTCTTTGTCAATAAAATAGGTTACAATACAGAAGAGTTTCACTTCCTTGACTACTGAGGCGTCTGAAAATATTTTCATATTTATTGACTTTTCAGGATTCTACTGCTGTTAACATTCTATTGCTTGTTCACATTCACCATCTTTTTCTTCTTAATTCACAAACACCATTTAAATATTCTGGATATTAATCCTTTGTTAATTACACATGCTGCATATATCTTCAGCCCCCAAGTAATTTTGACGGCCTTTTTAACACCTTAACATTTCACTTTAATGTGCTCAAATTTATCAAGATTTTAAGCCCTATATTACATAGATATTTATATCTTATGAAAACCTTCTATACCCTGTCATTTTCTAAAACTCATCTAATCAACTTGGAATTTATTTTTGTTTATGGTGTAAGGAGATTAATTTCTTCCCCAACACAGATAACTAGGACACTAGCACCACATATTCAATCCTTCCTTTCCCTGTTGCTTATGATGCTATTTCTGTTTCTAGGCGCTTTTCTTTTTCTTCTTCCACTAGTCTATATCTGAGGCAAATACTATCATGTCTTACCAACTAAAGTTATGTCTTATCTGATAAAGTGATTTCACTTTTAACTGCTGAGATTTTAATTGAAATTACACTGAATTTATAGAGGAAAACTTATACCTTTATGATATAAATGCCTTCCCTTCATATATATGTAAGTGTCTTCTTATAATTTCAAGAAAGCCTTAAAATTTTCTTTCTCCATGAAGATCCCACACATATATTTGTTTTGTTGCTTCCTACGAATTTTGTGGTGGGTTTTGTTTGTTTGTTTGTTTTGGCTATTTGAAATTGTGGCTGTTTAAAAATTAAATTTTGTTCATTGCTGGTATATTGATTCTTTTGATAATTCTTGAGAAATGTATTACAATCTTACATATATTGATTTTCAAATAAATTTTATTGAATCTTATAACTTAGACTCAATAAAATGCAGATATTAATACAGTTCAATGAGTTTTGAAAATGTGTACTTCCATGTAACCAACATTCCAGTCAAGATATAGTATATTTCCATTATCGCTGAAAGTTCCTTTGTGTTCCTTTTCAGTCAATCCAACCACCCCATCCTAAGAAACTACTGAATCGATCTGTCACCAGTGATTAGTATTACCTACTCTAGAAGTTCATATAAATGAAATCACACCCTATGTACTCCTGTGTGTCTGATTTGTTAATATCCTTTAATCAAGTTAAGCAAATTCTCTTATATTCCTAGTTTTTTCAAAATTTGTTATGACTGTTGAATTTTATCATATGCCTCCCACCCACCATCAAGCTAGATTATCATACAGCTTTTCTCCTTTAATGTTCTAATCTATAAATTTCATTAATGAGTTTTCTAATGTTAAGTCATCCTAACATTCCTGAGACAAATCTTAATTAGTTATGGTATTTTTTTTTTAAATACATGCTAACATTTTACTCAATATGTAATAATAGAATTATCAACAGTATGGCCATTACTGTTAATGAGATGTTAGCCATAAGCTTCCTTTCTTATACTCTATTGTCCAGTTCAGGGTATCAAAATTGCAATAGCCTTGCAAAATGATTTAAGAGTATTCTTGCTTTAGCTAATTTCTATAACATTTTGTATGAGATTGGAATTTCTGACTACTCATTCATTTGGTAGAACTTATCCATCTGGGGTTTGGTTTTGTTTGGGAATTTTAACTTAATTTTGGTGCAGGTAGATTTCTAACTATTAATTCAAGTTTTTCATTGGTCCAGTAAATGACCAAGTTTTCTAAGGTCCCATGGATGCCTGAAGAGAATACATCTTCCTGTAACTGTTGGGTGCTTGTTAATTGTATTTTACCAATTCTTTACAACCTTACGTTTTATCATCTACCTGTTCTCAAATTACTGTTAAAATCTCCCAGTATAAACTGTAATTAGATCACCTCCCTGGAGATGAGCCTCAACCAAGCACAGTTGTTAAACTGGATTAGGTGGAGGCATGCCTCCACCCATTCAGGTGGGTCTTGATTAGTTTACGGGAATCCTATAAAAGAGGAAACATTTTGGAGAAAGCAGGAGATTCAGAGAGAGCAGAACAACACAGCCACAAGAAGCAGAGAGTCCACCAGCCAGCAACATTTGAAGATGAAGAAGGAAAACACTTCCCAGGGAGCTTCATGAAACAGGAAGCCAGGAAAGAAAGCTAGCAGATGATGCCATGCTGCCTACCATGTGCCTTCCAGTTGCGAGAGAGAAACCCTGAACTTCCTCGGCCATCTTGAACTAAGGTATCTTTCCCTGGATGCCTTAGATTGGACATTTCTCTAGACCTGCTTTAACTGGGACATTTCCATGGCCTATAAACTGTTACCTTGCAATGTATTAAATTCCCCCTTAAAAAAAAAAAAAAACTCCCAGTATAATTATGGATCTATTGATCTATCTTTCTAATTCTGCCAATGTTTACCTTATAGATTATGCCTGCCATAATTTTTCCATTCCTTTACTTTTAAATTGCACTATCATACATTTAGCTGAATTTTGTTTTCATTTTTTACTCTCTTTTAACCAACACATTTAACCTGAAATTATGTATTGGGTTTATAGAGATATTTAAGCTTATTTTCTACCTGTGTTTTATTTTCTACCACCTGTGTTTTTTACATCCCATACTTTTTCTTTGCTTCTTTTTTCTCCTTTCCTCCCCTCTATCAGAATTATCAAGTTTTCTCTATTTCTATCCCCCAAGCCCCACTGATCTAGATTTACAACTATATTTCAATTCTTTGGGAGGAGGGGGCAATGACCTTTTAAATATTTTTAATGGAAAACTTTAAGTCAACTATTCAGTGGATTGCAGATGAAAAACCACATAAAGGAATTTAAAAATAAAAGACAATCTTACAAGGATAGGGAGAAGAGGCGAAAAGAAAACAGAAACAGAATCTTCAGAAAGTTAAGGAATCAACAGCCATCAGTAGATTTTTTGACAGTAGGAACTGAACAGTCAAGAAGCAGAGGGAGATAAAAACAGGCAGGATTGAATGAGAGCCATTTGATAAGCAATTATATCCTCAGATTGGCTCTCCTACTTGATGCCAGTAGGTAACTGCCCTCCTGCTCTCTCCAGAAGACTAAATTTTCATTCTCTACAGAAGGTAAGCCAGTATCCCTGGACTTGGAGATGGTTTAGGTACCATAAAAAGAGCAGAGAAAGTAAACGAATGTGAACACACTGCATGCTAAATGCAGATTCCCAAACCCCTTCCTCCACTGGATTCTGGCTCCCAAAATACCAGCAGTCAGACTTCTACCCTTTTACACAGGAGATCAACAGACTCTTCTCTGGAACACCTGACTAATCCAGGAGAAAAGGCTTACAGATACTAATACTGAGAGCTTATCAACAAACAACCCACTCAGATCATTCTACAGTGAAACTGAAAGGAGACAAGCCTCACCCACATGCGCTGTTTCCAATCAGCTTTCTAGACCCCTACCTTCTTAACCAGATTACTAGACATCAGAGGAAAAATGGAGAAAACAACAGATAAATGCAACTTGAAGAAACTGAAGACTATAGAGACAGGAACATTTTATCAATATAGCCAAATAAATAAGAAAAGATACAGCAATCTTAAAGCAAAAGCAGCATGCTATACAGAACACTGAGAAAAGAGCAGCTCTTGGATGGCTCAGTAGGCCATGATAAAAGAACTGGAGGGAGAAAGAGAGGATCAATAGAAGGGCTGGAAGATAAAGTAGAGGAAATGTTCCAGATGGAAAATTAAAGATAAAAGCAAAGAAAATTGGAGGACCAGTTCAGGAGGTACAATGTCCAAAGAGGAGGTCCAGAAAGACATCAGTTAATGGAGGGGCAAGACAAGGAAATCAGGAAAAGTCACCTGGATTAAACACAGAAATTTCCAGATTGAAAGTGACCATCAAGATCCAGCACAATGGATGAAAACACATACACATCAAGGAACATGGCTGGGAAACCAGAACGCTGAGGAGGGCAAAGGAAGAACCTAAAAGTCTTCACGGAGAAAAAACAGGACGTATAGAAAAGATCAGGAATTAGAATGGCTTTGGTTCTTCAAAGTAACACTATAAACTAACACATAGAGCAAGGCCAATCTAGAATTCTATTACCCAGCCAGTGAAGAGTAAAGACATTTTCAAACAGTTAAGATCTCCAAATACATACGCTACACACTCTCTCAGGAAAGTTCTGGAAGATACGTTTCATCAAAAGAAGAAAGGAATAATTCAAGAAAGAAAATCCAGGACACAAAGAGAAAGGTGAAGGAAATTCATAAGATGATGGTGAATTGAGAGCTGCTGTGTCCTAGATGTACAAGGCAACCAGTACAAATTGGAGCAGGTTCAAAAACATGTGGCCAAGGGATAATGCCAGGCTTCTTTCCAAGGTGAACATCATAAAAGTCAATGGAAAAACACAAAGAAAAGAAAGGAAAAGGCAATGGAAGGGTGATGTGACAGTGGCCAGTGGCAGAGTTCTAGCTTGCCATGGCAGAGACCTGGGTTTGATTCCTGGTGCCTGTACAGGTTAAAAAAAAAAAAAAAAAAAAAAAAGTCAATGGAAGCAGTACTTTCACTGACGATACTCACAAAGATAACTTAAATGGTTGAGAGTAAATGATGGGACAATAAAGAAAAGCCTGGGGCGGCTGCTGTGGCTCAGCAGGCAGAGCTCCGACCTGCCGTGCTGGAGGTCTGGAGTTCGATCCCTGGTGCCTCCTGCCCATATGCAAATTAAAAAAAAAAAAACTATTAAAAAAAAAAAAGAAAAGCCTGGCACCTCTCTTCTAATGTCACAAGAGAGTTCTGATCCCATAGATTACAATGCAAAAGAAAAAAAAAGGCTAAGAGGAATTCACATACATCAATTCATGTTTATTATATGTATGGGATGTCTTTAGACCAGTGTTGTCCAATAGAATAAAATGCCATATATATAGCTAAATTTTCTAGTAGCCACATTAAAAAAAGTACAAATAGGTAAATGATAATTTAACCCAATGCATTCAAATTAGTATCATGTCATTATATAACCATTTACAAAGGAAAGGCTGACAAAGGGATATTTCACTGTGTATCTTCCTGCATCATCTGAATTTTGAATTATAATAATGAATTACCTATTCAAACACTCACCATTATATGCCTAGCTGTGGATCTGATTTTATTTATCCTGCTTGGCCCTCGTGTAATATTTAAGTACATCTAAAAATCAATTTTCTAGTTCCTCTACAGAGAGGTTTGAGGCTTATTTCTTCCAGAGGCCTCAGATACTTCAGCAACACTGAGACCATTTTACTTTGCTTTTTTTTAGTATGCAGCCCCCAGAATTTCATCTCCTTTCTCTCAATGGCATTACAACCCAGTTCCCAGCTTCTAAGATCCTTTGTCTAGTACAATCCCCAAGCCAGCTCTTCCTTAACAATGACTTTGATTTTTCTGTTTTTAGTACCTGTGGACTTCCTTTTCCCTCTCACTTTTTTAAGCTCAATCATAACATATAAAGAGAAAACTTGTCTTATATTTTAAACAATATTTTCATGAGATTGCAGCAGAAGGGTCTAAACTGTGCCTGTTTCAGCATGGTCTGTATAATTTTAAGAAATTTAGATAAAAAGAAGATAGTCAATAATGATAAACTGAAGAAAATTGTATAACTGAGAAAAGACTGCTAAATTTACCAGTTAGGTATTCACTAATGTCTTCTGAAAGGACAATATGAAAGGGAATAGGAATGAGGGGCAAAAAACACTTCACAACAGGTTGAGAACAAAGAGGAGTAATTAAATACAAAAAGCAAGGTAGACTGCCCTTTTAAAAGGTATGAAGGAAAGAAAAATTCCAAATATCTTCAAACTGCATGGAAATACAAAATATTTTTTCATACATATATAAATTTTTATTTCAAAATAAAATCAAAGTTAAATATTTTAACATAAAGTACAAAAATATGATGGTGCTACTTCATACAGAACACCTCAGGACCCACAGGAAATAATATAAAATTACTGTTTTAGATTTTTGGCAATCCATGTTCAAACATGCATCACACCAAGTGGGGAAAAAAGCAGCATCTGGATTTTTACAACTGTTTTAGTCAAAGAAATCATTAGTAACCAGAGCAGTAGGAATCTTTTTTTAATGAAAATACATAAAAACAAATTTTTAAAAAACCGATTTCTCAATTCTCACTCCCCCCACCTGCCGCCAAAGTTGTAAGCTAGTAAGGAAAGGCAATGACAATTGAAACCTAAATTGGTCCCATGGAGAACAATGGGTAATGTGCCTATTAAACAAAAGCAAACAGAAAATCTTTATGTGTTCAATTATATGGACTGCCAAACTTAATCTTAGGCTTTGAATTTAACCCTCAAAATCATTAGTTCAGTGAAAGTCCACATAACATAGAGATTGCTGTGTAAAGAGAATACCTGTTGTTTACTACTTAAGAGTTATATTCCTTTCACCTTTAATGATTTCTAAGTATTAACTGAAGTTTTTCATTGGTCTAGTGGAATCCATAACTCTATAAGCAGCTTATAAGTATTCAAATCACATACTGGTTTATCATTCCCAGTTTATAAAAGAGTATGTATCAGGAGACTCCACAAGCCCAGACTCAAATCGGCATGAATATTATAGTCCAACCACCCTTCCGATTTCCAGAATCTATTTTGATCTTCTCAGACAGCAGCAACTTATATCCAAGTCAACATGTGTGTATGGTCCTCTGGGTTTAGTCAATAAAGCAAAGTCTAGAGTAGCACTGTCCAATAGAACTTTCTACAATGATAGAAACGTCCTACACTTGCACTGTCCAATTCAGCAGCTACTAGCTGCATGTTGCTATTTAAATTTAGATTAAAATTAACACTCATTTCCTCAGTCACACTAGCCATATTTCAAGTGCTATATAGCCACATGTGCCTACTGGCTACCATACTGTACAGTTCACAGCAAATGTTTTTCTCTAAGACTTACTGTTCTTCAGTAGTGGTTTGAGTCTTTTGCGGGTGAGACTAAGATGAAAATTGAGGAGGCAGGGCTTCAGCAACTGCCCACCTCTCCTCCACCCCACCCAAACAGCTCCTTTATCTGTCTTACATTTTGAGATTGTGCATAAGTACTTCTTTCTTTTTTTTAAGTCAATCATGGCAAACTGAAGAAAATCATGTAACTGAAAAAAGACTGCTAAACTAGAGTTCAGAATTCACTATTGTCTGATTACTGTTGTGTGCATAGATATATGTGTGCTTTAAGTATAGAGCAGAAATGTTTAATGCACAAACATCAGGCCCAATCTGGATCCTGCTGAAACTTAAAATGAAAACGTTTTAAAGAAAAGTTTAATTGGCCAGCTAAGATGAACTCAAGCCTAACTACCACTATATGAAGTATCTAAGGTTGGTCAAAACATGGAAATTTTTCATTCACTTTCTCAGAGCATCTGTAGTCAAACAGTATTTTTTTAAAAAAAGCTCCAATAAGTCATTCAAGTCAAGGGATAAGGCTCATGGACCAAGCTTCCACTGCACCATTCATCAGGAATTTATACTGTGAACTCAGGAAGGAAGTCAGTTTCACTATCCCACATTTTGTAATAAAGGATGTGATTAAGATAGACCATTTTCTTAGCATTTACAAGACCTTAACCATTACCTCTTTACAGAATTTCTAGGAGTAGTTGAAGCGGCATATGAAAATAAAGTTTAAACACATGCAAGCTATGACATCACAGATTTCTATGCTACTTCCACAACTTTTTTTTTAATTAAAAAAGTCAAGGTAATGAACTTCTTGGACTTATAGCAGCACATTCAAGATAAGATTATTCTTGCTTACTAATTACATTAAACCTGAAACTATTCAGGCTCCCTCCCACCCTAGAAGAGAAGTAGGACACTATTATTCAAAGAAATGCAGGTTTTCAGATGCACACTGGACATGTGTACTGAGAAGATGGCAACTGAGATCTATACTCACTTTGCCATGCTCTGCAACCCTGAAACCAATAAAATCCCAGATTTTGAAAAAGTACAGAATTACCTGGAAGAATTAGTGACAACTTCATAGCACATTCACAACTTTTACTGAGAATGAATCACATATCACGGTTTCTTTCTTTAGGAGTATAGACCTAGAGATAAATCTAAATTACGGAGCATCTGTCCTATCAGCAGGCTCAGTTACAAATAAGAGCAACCAATCCATTGAGCTAAAGGAGAACTGCCCCTAATCTTGAATGTGAAGCATGGAAGTCACAGAATTACCCTCAGTAATTTGGGCTATCTGGTCAAATTAGCGTCAGTGTCTGAATCCAACTACCTTGTCAAAATTAATTTCTCCTTACGTGAAACTACAGAAATTGAAGCTAGGAGCTACCTTGGAAATCCAACTCTAAAATCAGCTTTGAAATATGTCCTAACTGAATACATCACTATCACACCAATCAAGAGATATGATCAAAATTAATGAGTGATTAGCAATGAGCCTCTGTGTATTTTTTATGTGAAAAAGAAAAACAAAACCTGGGTTACTTTTGCATTACTGCTAAAAATAATATCATTTCTTTTAATAGCTCAGGCTGCATACAAGGTTACCAATAAATATTTGAGGGAGGGGATAGTTTAGAAAGTAACCCTAAGGTCAGAAGAAGGATTCAAAAAAATGATCAAAGCTAATATCGAGTAGAAGTAACCTATAAAGGGTAACAGACTGAATGGCCCACTGTCCACATTGCCGAGTCCTGGAAATCTCTAGCACACGCCAACTCAAGGCCTAAGTAAAGACTTTTATATTAACACTCCATAAGCCTGACAAAAAAGACTGTCTTACTCTAAAGAAAAAGTATGGCATGGGGTGCTACCCCCCATTCAGTTCACCTTTCTTTACTATGGGCCTAGCATAAAAGATTCTTTAGTCTGGTATCATGGCTCTCTGAATGGCAAAACAAATGAAAAACTTCTTGGTCATAGGAGGTACTTTGGATCTTTCATGAAGTAAGTCATTTGAAATAGCTCTTTAGGATCATTTGTTTATCATCCTGAATGATACAGAAGTATATTAGGTAGACTACTACACTCTCAAAAAGATTTCCCAACATGATTTAACCTAATTGATGGAACATTCATTACTATGCTTTCAGGTCTGGTCCTGCACTGAATGGTCCCAGGCATGCTAGTTAGGCTTTGAATATTTGTTTTTGTCCCTTGTAGGTTATCTTCATTACCCTCACCAGGCTGTTACCCATTTTTTCTTACAACAGACAGAAGACTAACAGTTCCCCATCCTTCTACCCACCAAGCCACACACACACCTACCACACTACCCACAATCTACTTGTTTCTAATCTACCATGGTCTTAGAAGCCAGATAACCACACTTGTTAGAAACATTTTAAATAAATGTTAATAGACTCTAAGAATTAGGGGTCTCAAAAGACTCTGCTATGACTCTAGCTTTAAGGTATGGACTTGGATAATTTGACTACTCCAAGCCTTTTCTGCTTAGTGCCTGGTTCTAAGTGTGCTTTATAATAGGTCAAGGATAAGGGTGTAGGTAAGTCTTAGAAAAAGCAGAAACAACTCAACACCACAACTAGAACAGAGTAAGAGAAGAGATCATTTGGGAGGACCCAAACGTCTCAAGCAATGTTTTAATTAATAGTGATCATTTAATCCTTATAATAACCTTAAGATTATAATCTTAAGGTTAATGTTATTAACCTAATAATGTTATCTCCATTTTCAGTTAGAAAAACAAGGCTCAGGAGTTAAGCAATGTGACCAACTTCATAACTGAGAAGCTGAATGTTAACCTAGATCTCTCTGACTCTCTTTCAATCACTCATTTTTCATGGCCTTTCCACTGTATGAGACTGCTGCCCAATCCACATTCTTGATGTAGCTAATTGTTCTCACACTATCCCTGATCCTTTCACTGGAACCTAATTTAAGTTTGCTTTCTTTACTTCACCAGTTTCTTTAACTAAAGGACAACGAGTAATCAAATTAAGGTCAAATTAAGCTTAGCTTTACATCTGTCCATCTGCTGCAAAAAACACAAGACTGAAAGATTGGCCATATTTTTGGTTCGCATAGATCGTACAAAATGGTGATAGGTTCCCTTCCCAAGATTCACTGGCTGTTTCCAGTGACACTCTGAATTATTACTTCACATCTTCCTTAGTGCTGTGCTGTCCTGTCCTCTACCTTTGAGAGAAAGCTATGCAAGCATATTTTAGGAATTGGCTCAGTAATGAATGTATTACATGCTCCCTCAATTTGTACTCTAATTTTCTTCTCCCAAACACTGGGGGGCAGGGTGGGGTGGGGTGGGTGGGGTGTGTGGGGCAAGGTGAGCAGCAGGTATGAGGAATTTCCACTTTCCTAATTCCATTAAGGACCAGGGGTATTTCACTGTTAAATACGTTATTGCCTAGTCCACAGTGTGACACACAGAAAAGGTTATTTGTTGGGAAAATGTTATTTGCTGAATAAATGAACAACCTCTCCTGAACTGAATTCTTTATTTGTTTCATATATCCTTGCAAAACATCTTTCCTCTTATAGAAACTTAGGGCCTAGAAATGGATCCTCTACTCCCATCAAAACACAAGGAACCAAACAGACACGCCCCTCTCCACCCTCAGAAAATGATTCTTGTCCCAAGAATATGAATAAAACCTCCATCTGCCAGACTGCCCTAAATACAGCTTTTATATGCATTACAAAAACACCTGTGTGGAAAAGCTGCTACAAAACAAGGCTTCTGGAGTCCTCAGAATCGAAGCCAAATAAGAATAAGGAAAGCTTTTAGACCCAAAGGCCAACATTGAAAAGATCTGCAAAATGTAAAAATTCACTAAGTCTCCAAACAGCAGTTTACACAACTAAATTGAATGTTTTCCACTCAAATGAAAAGTAATGAGATTACAGCAACACAATTCTAATATTTACAATAAGAAAATTTAAAAAGCATCTTTTGCCAATCTGGAAGTACAAACCACCTTTGTTCCCATTAAGAAGTTCTGTTAAAGTGGATGCTTGAAATATATAAAACCATCCCCAATATTCCTACTTAAGAGGAATACATACCAAACCTGACTACCCTGCATAATTCCTTGCAAGACTAAGGTGTTGGTACAAAGCATAAAAACCAAGCTCTTGGGTAGTGCAACACTGGCTCAGTAGCAGAATTCTTGTCTGCCATGCTAGAGACCCAGGTTCAATTCCTGGAGCCTAACTATGCCAAAAAAAAGAAAAAAGAAAAAAAAGAAAGCACTTCCTGAGAATTTCTTACTAAAACAAGTCTTAAAATGGTTGTTTCAAATCACATTACATTAATTAAAAATGGCCAATGAACTTCTCTAAACTCAATTACATCCAATAGATTTTAACATTAAGAATATCATGTACTTCAAATGATGAATGGATGTACTGTACACTACTATTCAGCAATAAAAAAGGAACAAAAAACTGACAACATGACTCTCAAATGTGTAAGCCAATGAAACTGGACTAAAACAGCTACACAATACATGATTCCACTGACATGACATCTGGAAAAGACAAATATTATGGGACTAAAAAACAGTGGAGTGGTTCAAAGGGGTTGAGGCTGATTTATAAAGGGGTAGCATTAGGGAATTTTTTAGGAGTGATGGAACTATTCTTTATCTTGAGGGTGGGGGTGGTTTACTACAAGATACATTTGTCTAAGTTCACAGAACTGTACACCAAGAAGAGTGAATTTTATTATACGTAAATATTTTTAAGTAAATTCATTTTTCTTAATTCAGATAAAAGACAATGAATTTCCGTTTTCATTCAGGTTAAAAAAAATAAAAAGAGGGTGGACAACAGTGGCTCACTGGCAGAGGTTTCGCCTGCCATGCCAGAGGCCCAGGTTCCATTCCCAGTGCCCGCCCATGTAGAAAAAGTAAATAAATAAATAATAAACAGAATACAGATGGACACTCTCCTTAGAAATGCCCAAAGACATACACTATTTTTATTTTCTACAAACTACAAAGCAAATTTCATGGTGAAAACCAAGAAACTCTAAAAATTTACTTTCTGAATTCAATATAAAAACTGTGCTAAATTACCTTTTGGTGGAGGAAATCCTTTAAACAACCTATATAATTTTCTAAGGCAAATGAAAAACTCTCAAACTACACACATTCACAAAATCCATTTTCGCTTATACCTCCCATCTCTGGGTTACATTTGCTTCACTTATTCATATATGAAAACTGTTCAAACTTCATTTAACTATTAATCTTCTATGTAAGTGGGAATTTTTTAAAGGGGATCAAAACTCCAATAATAGCAAATGTACCTTCTGCTTAATAATAACAGATTTATTGTCTTCTTAGGTTCAAAGAAAACATCGGTACTATCAGTGATACAGGTTCAATTCAAAGGGAGAAGAAAATGAAAAGGAAACAATATTAAAGTATCCTTTTAGAATTCTAGAAATTCCATTTTCTGGGACCATTTTTGAAAAGATGAAATTACTCCAAATAAGTTTGCAAGACTATTTACTTATTTATTTATTAACAATTATTTTACATATGTAGTTCTACACCAAACTAGTATACTTCACACTGTAGCAAAACATGATTTTTATGGACAATTCATTTTACCTGGAGACGTTTTTTTAAATAAAGACAACAAAACTGCAGTATTTGGATTTTGAAGGGTCAAGAGAGGAAGGAATAACAAAACCAACCTAGGTATTGTTTTTCTTTTGTTTGGGATCAAAAGGAAACCATAACCGCATAAAAGTAAAGACAAAAGTACGCGACCCAAGGGCAGCACTCCTCTGAAGAGAAGAGATTAAGGTTGCAATTTTGAAAACCAAGTTTTAAATACGTGAAATCAATAAGCGTGTTTTTTAAAGGCATGTGCTAAAAACTAACAGCGTCTACTCACAGAGCAACTTCCACAAGTGAGTAAAAACCGATCTCGACAGACTAGCCGTGTGCGTGTTCTTGTGAGAACAGTACCCAAGAGCCCAACAGAACCCGAGAGTGTTATGGTTAACAAAGGTTACAGGACCAGGAAAAAAGTGGACGCAAAGTAACACACGGTCCTAACACGGCTTCACAACTCCTGAAAGAAGAGAGCTCTGTCCCCTCGGCTTTAAAAATCGGAACCGCAAACCATCAAGTGTGTTACGAGTGGAGGGGAAAGGACACGATCGGCCCCCGCCCCGGACCAGGCTGGGCCGGGTAGCTCCAGGGCGCCGAGCTGTAAGATTCGGTCCCTGCCCTCTCTGCTTGTCCCTGGCCCCTCCGGTACCCGCACTCCGGAGAGACCGGCGCACCCACCGCCCCAGCCTCGCCACACCCCAACCCCCAACCCCCGTGGCCATGTGACACGCGAATCTCACCGACCCAAGCCAAACACAAACACACCCCTAGCCCCGAGGGCCCACCAGGAACGGAGGCTTTACCTGGACGGAGGTTCCAGGTCCCGCCCAGTGACTCGGGGGGGTCCGGGACCTTTTGTTCCTTCCTCTTCCGAATGGGATGGAGGGGGCTGGGAGGGGAAGAGGGGAATGGTCGACGTGAGGCGGAACTGAAAACACGCTCCCCGCCGCCCGTCTTCCCGCCCCGCCCCCCACCCCCCCGGCCAGTGCCCCGCCGGCAGCCCGGCGAGCGCGGGGAGGGGTCGCAGGGCCACGGCCGCCGCCCGCCAAGGAGGGAGGAGGTGGGGACGCGCGCGTCCCGCCGCCGCCCCTCCTCCCCTCACGCGCGCGCCCGTATCCCTCTCACGGGCCATCGGGCCGGCCGAGCCCTCCCCCGCCGCGCCCGCCGCCCCACCTCCGCTTCCGCCCTCCGCCCTCGCGTCGCCGGCCGCAGCCGCGCTGCGCACCCACCTCCCGGCGGCTCGCTCGGCGCTCGCTGCTGCTGGCTGGCGAGCTGCTCCTCCGCCGCCGCGGCCGCGCGGGTAGACCCGCCTCCCACCCCGGGCCGCGAGCCC
Source organism: Myrmecophaga tridactyla (assembly GCA_004026745.1). Lineage (NCBI taxonomy): Eukaryota > Metazoa > Chordata > Mammalia > Pilosa > Myrmecophagidae > Myrmecophaga > Myrmecophaga tridactyla. The sequence goes on along the minus strand of PVIY010003225.1, from coordinate 56,409 downwards.
CGCCGATTCGCCGGCACAGCCCCGGGGCTGGCACCCTGCCGCCCGCTGATTGGCGCCCCCACCCGCCTGTTAGGGCGGAGGAACGCCGGCCGAGTGGAGCGCTCCGCGCGCAGAGAAGACGGAGGGAGCGGAGGAAAGAAGGAGGGAGGCCGGGCGCCGAGGGAAGAGCTAGGGGCGAGCAGGGCACAGAGAGTTGCGGGCCACTACCTCCCCACCTCCCTTCCCTTCGGCCCTCCCCGCCCTCGCGACTGGACCGGCGGCCCACGCAGCCAATGAGCGCGCGGGGTGGCTGGGGTGTGAGCCGCGCGTCGGTTGCCTTGAATCGGAAGGGAGACGTCGCTCGCTGATTGGTCCCGCCTCCCTCGTAGAGCGTGAGGCGAGGCGCGGCCGGGCGGGCTGGGGACGAGGAGGGGTTGGACGCAAGCGGTTTCGGCTGATTTCGTCTCCGGCACGCTCCCAGAAAAGACTCCAGGGAGGAGAGGAAGGAAGTAGCAGGCACGTAACCTGCCGCGCTGGGAAAATAATCCCGGCGACCACCCTTCTCTCTTCGCCTCGGCCCCGGGCCCCTTTCCGTCTTTCCCCAGCTTCATGGGGTGGGCCCTGCTTGGGGGCCGCCGCCTGGTGCACTTTCCTTAGTTAAGCCGGGAGTGGACACGTGCTCTTTCCTTGAGGAGGTTGGGGCCCGCCCCGAGGCTTGGACGAACACGGACAGAAGCTGGTTCGGGAGAAAACCCTAGGATTCGGCCCGCACCTGGACACACCCACAGGCGAGGGAGTGGGCGGGGCCCCTCGTGCTGTGCGGCGGGGGCGGAGTCCGAGTGTAAATAAGCCGAGAGCCTGGGATGCTGTTTGCATTAAGAGTGAGGGTGCCAGGTATTTTCCTTTAACCTGAAGCTCAGTTTCATCCTCGGTAAAAATGATGCTACTAATGCACTCTCTGTGCAGTCTTTGTGAAGTCTAAAAGATAAGTCCCCGGCACGATGCCTCAGAATTGTTGGGTTTCCTTGCCTTCCTGTTCATTTCTCCACTGTTGAGGCGCTCCTTCCGTAGTGCTTTCAACTGAGATGTTCCTAGGCCAGACCTTAACGCTTCTGCGCTACCGAAGGCTGCAAAGTTCTTAGGCTGCACACTGTCCAGGACTGACAGGATTTGTCTAGTACTTAGGGACACCCAAACCTCGGCTGACGAAAATATTGAACCTAAGACAATACAGCAAGTATTTCTTAAGCGCCTCTCTGTTAATTAGGGAGCACCGCAGAACTAAAGTTGAAAAGAACCTCAGATCTCACGAAAGTGGCAGAGACAAGACTAGAACATAGTTTTCTTGGTTTCCTGTCCAGCACTCTATGTTATCATTCATGGATTTAACTGGGAACTCAAGCGGAAAAGCATCAGTAGCAATACAAATCAGTAATCAAGAAGTACCAAAGGAGCATTTCAAACGCTAAGCGTTTTGAAGGTGTACTCTTTAATCCCAGAAATGAAGGCTACTCGGAAGTGGGGGCCTTCAGCTGGACCTGGAGAAATGTTTAGCCGTTACTTCTCTGAGGTTACTTCTCTGAGTCTTACAGGTTTTCCAGAGTTCCTTTCAAAATCTCTTTCGTTTCCACCATCTCCTCATGCATGGAAGTACTTTTCTCTTGGAAACTGTAGTGACGAAGAGCCTGAAACCTGGAGTTAAATTGTCATTTTGAGTGCAGCTCTGTTCAAGTCTGTAATCTTTGAGAAGAAGAGCTCACTTGCAATGATACCTACTTAAATATAATTGTGCGATGAATAAATTAATAAATATGAAAGTGAGTAGCATAGTGCTTTGAAGTTAAAGTCAATAAATATTAATTTTCCTTCCCTTCTGTTGCCTGCATGTATTTATGCAAAGATGAGCCTACTCAGTAGAAATGCTTCCTCCAAAAATTTACTAACAGGGTGGTATCTTACGCTGTTAGTTTAGAGGCAGTTTGACTCAGCCCTTATTAAAAATAGCTAGTGAAAGAGATCCAGGAAGCCAATTGGTGGAGCAGTCCCACCTATGCCTTGTTTCCAGCGGCCATTAGGGAAGTTGGTCTAGGGCAAAGGGAGGCGGTCAAATGACAACTAATACTGCCCGTTCAATTTTGAAATAAGAAGGTAGCTTCTGTTTTTTGGTCCTTCTTCCTATTATTAAGGCAAGTCAACAGTTTTGATATAAAAAAGCCTTAAAAAGCTGCCTTGCCCTCTCTCTAAGCCAACTCCAGGTGAACTCATTGCCTCCCCCCCTACATGGGACATGACACCTAGGGGTGTAAATCTCCCTGGCAACGTGGGACAGGACTCCTGGGATAAACTGGGACCCAGTATCATGAGATTGAGAAAGTCTTGTTGACCATAAGGGGAAAGAAAGAAATGAGGCAAAGTAAAGTTTCAGTGGCTGAGAGATTTCAAGCAAAGTTGAGAAGTTGTCCTAGGGAGTATTCTTATACATTATATAGAAATCCCTTTTTAGTTTATGGTATATTGGAGTGGCTGGAGGGAAGTACTTCAAACTGTTGAGCTGTGTTCCAGTAGTCTTGATTCTTGAAGTGACTGTATAATGTTATAGCTTTTATAGTGTGACTCTCTGATTGTGAAAGCCTTGTGGATGATGCTCCTTTTATCCAGGGAATGAACAGATGAGTAAAAAGAAATGATAAAAAATAAGTAAATATAGGTGGGATAAGGGATGAAATAAATTGATAGATTGAAATGCTAGTGGTCAATGAGAGGGAAGGTAAGGGGCATGGGATGTATAAGTTTTTTCTTTTTTTATTTTATTTCTTTTTCTGGAGTGCTGGAAATGTTCTAAAAATGATTATGGTGATGAATATACAACTACATGATGATATTGTGAGCCACTGATTGTATACCGTGTATGGACTGTATATGTGAAGATTTATAAAAGTTTTTTTTTTTTTTTTAAGCTGATGAGTCACATGAACAGTCTCTCCCATGTTAGCAGGGTATGGATTTCCATGTCCACCTGGGTGAGTAGGGGTAGGAAGAAAAGTAAACCTGGCTAGGACCCCAGAAGAATCTGTTCCAAGTATGGGGAGGAGAGAAAGGGGGAGGAGTACGTTAGTTCAATAGGTAATATGCTTGAGGTCTCAGTTAGACCATTTCTCCAAAGTGTCAGATTTTGGGTTCCAGCTCTTTCTAGAAGGCCTTCCAGGATTTATAGGATTGAGGAAAGAGGATGAGAGACAATCTGGCTACCAATGCAGTCCCCAAGGGTTTAGATATGGTAGCATGTCAACTGTCCTCTCTGCTAGAAACATCTAAACCAAAGTGGGTCAAGACAGGAACTGAAGTAGATGGGGCAGGGATTGCCATGGCAACAATCAGCTTGGCAATCCACTAGGGTACTTCAAAATCTCTTAGTAGGTCTCTATTGTATAAATTATATTGAATGAGTCTTATTTTTATATTTATAGATACCAAGCTTAACCCTTCATTGTGCATGACACTGCAAAATCAAAATCAATTCAGATTCTGTTTACAGGTAGTTGAATACACTGGAAAGACGCAAGAAAAATGGTAATGGTGATTGATTTTCAGAAAGAGCCTGAGAGTCATGAGTGGAAAACTTAAATTTCATCATTAGTTCTTCTGTAGTGTGATTTGTTTTTTAAACTGTATCTCAGTGTGGTTCATTTTCAAAAGATATAATTCATATCTATTTCCTCTATGGTAAATCTCTAAAGCCGTTCCCTGGCTTCCCCAGCCCAAACCTATATCACCTCTGAACTCTTTCTTATGGTCAGAATGGTGTACATGACTTCTCTTTGATTAATGCCTTTATCTGTTAGTTTAGTCTTGAGCAGCTATTTAATTTTTCATGTGTGTATATTTTGTCTCCCCATTTAGATTATAAATTCCTGGAGGACAAGGACAGCATCTTATTCTCATCCTTATTAAAATGCTCACTAATTGAAGAAAGGTGAAATACATCATTTGTATAGCAGAAAAATGCTATGTGTATCCTAGGTCTGCAACATCTTCCAGCGTTCTACACAGTTTTGCCTCATCCTTACTGACCCATTTGTTCATCCTAGTGGAAATTGTTACAGTGAACATTACAATATCTTAAGGAAAGAGCCAGGTAGTTCTATTGAACTGTGTTCCAATAGCCTTGATTCTTGAAGATGATTGTATAATGATACAGCTTTTATAATATGACTGTATAATTGTGAAAACCTTGTGTCTGATGCTCCTATATCCAGGGTGTGGACAGATGAGTAAAAAAAAAAAAAGGATAATAAATAAATAATAGGGGGAGATGAAGGGTAAAAATTGGCTAGATTGAAATACTGTGGATCAGTGAGGGAGGGGTAAGGGGTATGGGTTATATGAGTTCTTTTTTTTTTCTTTTTATTTCTTTTTCTGGAGTGATGCAAATGTTCTAAAAATGATCATGGTGAAGAATATACAACTATGTGTGGATATTTCTCAATAAAAATATTTCAAAAAAAAAAAGATCCAGTTGGTTGCAACTGAAAGGACACTGATTAAATGAGATAGCCTAAGTGAAATTATAAAGAATAAATAAGTGGGTTTGCTCTTATTATAAATGATAATGAAGGCATCTAGCACCTGCTGAATTTTTATCTCAACACGATGAAATTTCATGTTTTAATGAATTGATGTTGAGGATTGTACATGTGTCTCTACATACACACACACACACACACACACACACACACACACACACACCACTGTCCTTACATATTAGCTTTTGCTACAAATAAAAAATACCTACATCTGATGGGAAATGCTTGAGACAAGAATAAAGTGTAAACAAGAAAAAACATTAAATTAAACTAAGTGTTTATCAGGTATCTGTTATGTGCCTTCCACAAAAGCATTGACTGATTGTGGTAGAAAATTCTCATAGCCAAAATCACTCAGGAGAAAAAGATACAGGTAGTTTTTTATTTGTTTGTTTGTTTTAGGATTAGAGAAAGACAGAGATTGCGAAAGAAATTGGCGTTGAGAGAAAAATATTTAGCAAAAACAAGTTCTTTTTCTCATCATTCTCCAGGTTTCTGGTAATTATTGTATTTCTTGTCTATACATTTGAAATTATAGTTGATCATAGTTAATTCAATAATGTTCAAATATTAATTGGAATACTATAATATAATTATAATGCAATGAGCACTCCCATAAAGACACTGAAATATCTGAGACCTATGCATCTTAGATAAATAAAAAGAAAAAAACTAAGCTAAACAGGGCCAATGTTTAAGTCCTGAACGAACAATATGCAAATTGTTTAACGTTCTATTGTGAAGGGGCATAATTCAGAAGTCATATGTCAACAATAGGACCTTATGCCTTGATTATAATTGTCTCTGTGTGATAATATTGACTGGGGTAGGCTGCCGCTAGGCAGGATAAGTGTATGAAGGTATAACACTCTTGGAAAATTTCAAGCACATTAGCATAATTGCTCTGATGAAGACTGAAGATCTTATTTTACATAGCTGACTAGGGTAGATAATAGATGCATAATCAGTGTCCTAATGATTAAATTAATGAGCCCCAATTGTTTGTCCTGATTGTAAACAGACCTTCAGTATAAAAAAGACATTTTACTGAAGGAGTGTGAAAATTGTGTTAGCTGCTGAATGGCCAGGATATAAATAATGGTGGGAGAGAGCCAATTACTATTGTGTCCTAAAGACTTCAATGGTGGATTTTAAATTACATGGCTGCATAGAGGTTTCATATCAGCTTCTCCTTGCTCTCATATAATTATGGAGCTAACTCAATGTTCTCATTTTACAGTTAAGGAAACTGAGGCCCAGACTTCCCCCCAAAGTCCTTATGACCAATTAGTGCCAGAGATTATATAATAGTGTCAACCTTCTCTGCTCCAGTACTTCTCACTCACACTTCTACCTCTCCCTGGTCTGTACCCTCACCCATGCCCAAAAACATCCTTTGCAACTTTCTGTAATCTCCCGGTTCCCTTGACTTACTATGCATATGTCTTCATCAACTATTTCTTAGTTAAAATCAGGCAAGTGTTCTACACCACACCTGAACCCTCAACCCTAGACACATGTATTTGTCACCAAACCCATTATTCTAACCACCTCCTGTGGAAGACTTGCTCTTCCTCCTGGAAAGGCTATCTATTTCCCCCACCTGTTCTCTGGATTCTGTTCTCTTGACAACCCAATCTAGATTAGCACTCACACATGCACCAATTACACTTAAATTTTTCTTCAAAATTCTTAGCATTATTTGGAATCATCTTGTCTATTTATTTTCATACTTAGTTATCATTTGTGGCCCTGCTCCACTGAATAAGCTCCACAAGATCAGGAATATGGCTGTTTTATTCACCACAGGATGCCTAACTCAAACAAACATAGAGACTCAATAAATATTTTTGACTGGATGGATAATTTTCATTCACATTCACTCAAATTCAGCATGTTAAAACTGAACGGATCATCTCCTTCTGTTTCCTTAATCTGGCCCTGTCCTAGCTAGCCCAGTACCCTAGAAAACAGAGGCTGATGTAAGCTTTAAGTGCTGATGCTTTATTTGAGTGGTGCAATCCCAGGTCAGCAGTAATAAGGAAAGTGTCAAGCAAAAGTGGGGAACAAGATACAGTGATGTATTACCTCACTAAACTCTGCTTAATGAATGGCAAGCCTTGAAGAAATGCAGCCAGTCTCTCAGCAGGTGAAACTTCATGGCCACATTTCCAGACAGGCTATGAGGATACATCATGCTTTGGAACAATATGAAGAAGAGAGGAAATTTATCCTTGTGTCTCCTGTCTCAAGAGGTAGCTAATATTCCCACACTTGCCAGTTGTGTTATCCATATTTTTTTATAGGCATTCAGAAAGCCAGGTCCCATGACCTGGAACAGGAAGAGAGGGAGGAAACTGGGTATGTGGCTGGTCTGCCTCAAGCAGTCAAACCACAAGGAACTCAACTGAGAAGGTTACTCATAGTGGCAACTGAAATAGATCAAGAGGCTGAGGATGCCAGAAAAGATGAGTCCCAGAAAATCTGAGAGGACGTATAAACTGAGTCTGATATGGAATAATTGTTACCACAGCAAAGGTAGGAACAGGTTTCTTTTATTCACTATATTGTACCCGATACCTATCACAATAAGTACGAATTACATGCATAAATGGCTCACCACTTGCCAACTTAATTAAAGCAGAAAACTTGGAGTCATCTATGATCTCCTTTCTTCCCTAATTCCAACATATCAAAATGAGGACAAAATGCCTCTTGGCTGAACCTTCTTAATATATCTCAGATCCAGTGCCTCCTTTCCAAGTTCACTGCCTCGATTCAGACCTTTATCATTTTTCAAAATCTGAATTATTATTATGGTTCCTTAACTGGTTTTCCTATCCCTAGTCTTACTCCCACCCATTCGTTTCTTCTCCCTGCTACCAGAAATAATTTTCATTTTTTTCTCATAGTGTATTTTCTAAATGCAAACCTGATAATATCACTGCATTGATTAAATTACCTTAATAGTTTTCCAATTTTTTTCAGGATAAAATCAAGGTTCCTTAGCATAATCTAAAAGTTTCTTCATAATTTGTCCCAGGCTAGTCTCTTGAACTTCACATCTCACCACTTCCCACTTGCTCCTCATATTCAAGCCAGACTAAACACCTGTCAGGTTTCTCAGTACATCATGTTGTCTCAGTCTTCAGTGCCTAGACTGTGCTCTTTATTCTGCCTGGAATGCACTTGCACCAACTATTGTGCCTGGCTAACCAGTACTCGTCCTTCAAAACTCTTTCAGTTTGGCCCCTTTCATCCATGCATCCATGCATCTACCTATTTATCCATCCATCCATCTATCCACCCACCCACCCACCTACTTAGTATTTATTTTAGCATCTAGGGTTCTTAGTTGCAAGCAAGAGAAGAAACTGACTGACGTAAGGAAAAAAGAAACTAAAAGCCATTGAATTGTACCCTATAAATGGATGAGTTATATGGTATGCAAATTGTATTTCAATAATGCTGGGTTTTTTGTTTTTATTTTTTAATGGATATGCTAGAAAAGTCTGCAGTACCTCAAGGAGCTGACATACTGGTAAGAATAGCAATGATTAACAAAGAAACAACATAACTTCAATGTATGGGAAGTGCCATGAAGGAATTCAGAAAGCTTCTCCTCCACCACTACCCCTTCTTTCTTCATTCCCCAGAAAAGAATAGGTTCTCTCCTCCCTTTCACAACACTTAAAGCATCTTTTTTATTGCCTTTCTCTGAAAAGTGAGCTCCTTGAGGCAGAGTCTATTTCTCTGATCTTTGAGTTCCCAGGGGTAGGTGCAGTGTCTGGTGCACAAAGCTTATAACCTTTGTCAAATACTAAATGAATGACAAGGCAGGACTAGAACTGAGAGCACCAGATCAGCACTCCATCCACACCCAATTCTTCTCTGAAAACTGGTGCCTGAAATGAAGCTTTCCCAAATCTGACCACCAGCCAGAGAGAGGTCTACACAAAGCAAGAGTGTTTTCAACAAGCTGTCATTAAGTATGTGTTTTACACTGTAAAAGTTGTTTTACTATTTCCTTTGTAATTATGCTGTGTCCTTTGAATAATCTTTCCACTCACCTCATTTACAGCTCTCTCCCTTGAGTTCATCAGGCAGCAGCAGCTTTGCTGACATCTTAGACTCTTGTAATCGTGGCTTCTCACTCCTTAGCTGGTCAATGGGGTCTGAGTTGCAGCAGATGGGGCTTCCAGTCCTGTGCGAACAGGTTTCAAATGCCCAGAATTTAGAGATTTGGTTTCTCACTCCTCCTTACACACCCAAAAGAACTGTTACAAGTAAAGATTATTTAGAAAATAAACTTTTTCACAGCCTCCTATGTTTTTATTGAGTTATAATTCACAATAGTACAATTTACTCATTTATGGTTTACGACTTAATGTTTTTAGTATATTCACAGAGCTATGCAACCATCACCACAATCCAACTTTAGAATATTTTCATCACTCCAAAAAGAAACCCTATGCGCACTAGCAGTCACTCCCCATCCCAGCGCCTTCACTTCCAGCCCTGGCCAACCACTAATCTACTTTTTGTTTTTATAGAACTGCCAATTCTGGACATGAATTTCCTATGATGAAATGATATAATACGTAGTCTTTGTGACTGGCTTCTTTCACTTAGGGTGATGTCTTCAGGTTCATCCATGTTATAGCCTGATTCAGTACTTCATTCTCTTTTTATGTCCAAATAATATTCTGTTATATGGATATACCACTTTTACTTTCCATTCTTTAGATGATGTCCATTTGGGTTGTTTCCACTTTTTGCTCTTATGAATACTGTTGCTGTGAACATTTGTGTATAAATTTCTCTACTGCTTTTTAGACTAAACTTTATTCTAAAATTTCCTCTGCCTTCTGATTCTCTAAGTGTTTTGCCCAGCAGCTTATAAGATTCTTCCAGCCTTTTTATAATGGATTATCAATGTACATTGACTTCCTAGGGTTTACCTGGTAAACATACAGTTTCGCTGCTTTTGGAATTGGTTATCAAGATATAAAATATTTCTATATTTTATAGAACTAATAATAATAGAACTGAACTAATGAAATGATTGTATATCCAATAACATTTTGTGGCTTCTGTTGAAAGAAGCTAAGCCTCCCTGTTTCCCCATCATTCAGCAAGTGTTTTTGGAGACTCTCCTCTTTGTCAGGGACTGTGCACCATGCCGGGAGGATAAGGAATAGGACACAATCCTTTCCTCTAAGAACTTCTATTTTGTTGGAAGAGACAACCGTGGGATTGGCAGCTCACCTGATCTTGGAGATCAAGCCAGGCTCCCTGGAAGAAAAGACATCGACAGCTCAGATATGACACTGGGAGTGAGCCAGGCCACCGTTCCACGAAATCAAAGGACAGCACATGTGTGAAGGCCCAGATGTGAGAGGAGTAAGTCTGGGTGGGAAGCATACAGAGGGCTGTGGAAAGAGATGAAGCTGAACAAATAAACAGGGGCCGCATTGTTGAGGGCTTGGAAGGCAAGCTAAGAGAAAGATGCTGGGCTTGAAGATGAAGGATTCAAAATTCAGCAGAATTAAATGTTTGGCCCTCCAAAAAACAAATACAAAAAGCTTGTTGAAAAATGTACAATATGAAAAAGAATTCATTAAATGCTTCTTTGCAAGCTTCACATTAGAAACAAATATGTTCTTCTTTGTAGTTGTAGTTTTCAAATTTGGTATCAACTTATAGTAACAGTAAGTTTTAAAAATATTTTATTTTATTATTTAACAAATATATATTAACCCCTCCTATGTACAGGAGACTACCCTGATCTCTGAGGCAAAAAAAAAAAAGTTATATAATGCTTGGTACCTAATTTCCAGGTGTTATGAAATAAATCAGGTAAGATATAAAGACAAGAAAAAATATAATGACATTTTATATATTACACATATTTAATGAATTACTTATTTAGAACAGCTGCCACAAAAGAATTCAAATAGTATCAGAGCTAGTCTCATTAGCATAATTACAATTAATTCAATTACATTTTTTTAAGAGCCCTATACCAAGGGGTCTTCAAAAACAGTCTAAAACATTTTTGTTTTAGAAATCTCTTTATCCTCTGCTCCAATTCAGGATAGGAACAGTAGGGATCTAATAACTAAGCATTTATTAAACTTCACAGGCAAAGCACTGTCCTTTGGGCTATGAAGAACATAAAAAAGTGGTAGCTATGGCTCCTTCTACAATGACCTTCTAGTTCAGCTGAGAATATGGTAGGTAGTGTGGGGGGGAGAGGGAGAGAGCTAACATTTACTGCCTGCTTCCTCTGATTGTGCAAGGTTTTAAAACTTACTTTATCTCATCTAATCTTCGAATGACCCCATAAAGAAGGTATTTTTCTCATAAGCAATAAAAGTCCCACAGAGGCAAAATAACCTGCTCAGGATCAACAAGCGGTCAGTTTCAACTGATGTGAAAACCAAGAAACACACATCAAGTGCAGACATGTGGGCAGCTGCCCTGTGCAGCTGAGAGGGAATGGAGCTGGATTCTCTGGTGCCTGACCTTGAAGGCTCTGTTTTGCATATCTGCTCTTTAGTGTTGGGGAAGGTGATGAAAAGACCTTCTAAGACCTGAAGTTCAAACCACCAGGGGGATAGTGTGGGTGTCCGAGAAGCACACTGGTCCTACTTCTAGGCCTGGAGAAGAACATAGGCTTACAGCTGCACAGGCCTGGGGTCCACCCACTGAGACTGCACAGGTCCCCAAGGCAGGACTAGATCCTAGGGCTCAGAAAATTTAGGACAATGGGAAGAGAGGGAGACAACAGTTGCAGTTGGGAGCAGAGCGCTTTTGGCTGGATAGGAAGGAGAGCAGTCTCCAGAAAGCAGCAGCGGGACCAGGGAGTTGCATTTCAGAGGGGCAAGAGGTGGAACTGGCCTCAGCAAGGAGCCGCTGAAGCCGGTGGGACATTCAGGGGTACAAACAGGGAAATTGCCTATTGCAGTGTTACAGCAAGGCCCTGTCTGGACTGAAGAAGCAAATCCTTGGAATGGAGAGCCATTCACTCCAAAATATTTATTAATCATCTACTATGTGTCAGGTACTATGTTAGATTCTGGAAAACAACAGTGAATGAAACAGACCAAAATCCATATCCTCTGAGGGCTCGCATTCCAGCTGGGCAAATAGAAAATAGGTGAAATGTAAGTATCAAGAGTAAGTTTGATGGCAAGAAATAAAGCAGGGAAGGAGAATAGGGGATGCTGGGGTGGGGGTGATCGTGGCAGTGGTGGTGGGGCGATGTTTGCAGTTTTCCTTTGTTAGTTGGAAAATCCACACTGAGAAGGTGCCATTCAAGCCAAGACCTGAGAGGGTAAAGGAGCCCCTCAGGTGGTGGCAGCCAAGCTCTCTGGCCCCGAGGCAGCAGCCCTCACCTAGCCTGGCCTGCTAAAGGCTCAGCAAGGAGGAAGGTGTGCGTGAAGCAGATTGAGTATAGGAGAAAGAGGGGACAGGGGTAGGAGGGCAGTCTGTCCAAGGCCTCGAGGGTGTTTTAAGAACTGTGCCTCCAATTGGGCCTCCTCATCTTGAGAGATGAGCCTTTTCTGGCACACTTAGGGGGAGGTTGCAGGTATGGAATAGGGGAAAGTTGGATTGGTCAAAGCTGGGCTTTTACCTGGTGTATATAAAGATTTGGGAGAAGGACAAGGGAGCTGAGGAGTAATTATAAGAGTGACCACACTGGTTACCACTGCTCTGTAACCAACCACCTCAGCATGCAGAGGCTTAAAACCATCCTGGATTCTGTGCATCAAGAATTGGGACAGGACACAGTGGGGGTGACTTGTGTCTATTCCGCAGTGTCTGGGGGCTCAGCTGGGAAAACTGGAAGGTTGGAAGATGACGGGATGACTCAGCTGGTGCTGGAATCATCTGGAGACATCTTCACTCACATGTCTGACAGTTGAGGCTGGCTGTGGGCCAGGATACCTACACACTGCCTCTTCAGCAGCCCAGAGACCTCTGCGTCCTGCCTGGTAGCACAAAGGTGAGTGACCACAGAGAGAAAGGGAAGCTGCCAATTTAAGGCCTAGGCTTGGGCCTGGAAACTAGCCCAGTTTCTCCTGTGCCAATCAGTTGATAGACCCAGATTTAAAAGAGTTGGGGCAAAGGTCTCCACCCCTCGATAGGAAGAGTGTCAAAGAATAAAGAGGTTTAAAGTCATGGAACTCATTGAAACTAAGTAAGAAGAGAGAAGGTTATGGACCAGAAAATGCCATAGAAATGTAACCTGGAAGAGCACTCCATATATAGAAGTAGGAAATATGAAGAGGGTCCAGCCAAGAAGAGTAAGACAGAAGGAGGAAAACTAAGCATTTGGTGTCGGTTTCAAGGAAGAAAGTCCAAGTGTGCCTAATGCTATCAAAAGGTCAGCAAGATAAGGCTAAGAAATGACCTTCGGACATGGTAAGGTGGAGACCATTGAAAGCCTTATTTGAAAGGGTTGAAGAAATAATCAGGGAAAGAAAGAAAGGAGAGGCAGCACAGATTGTCATGTCATAAGTTTTTCTGTACAGGGGAATAGAAAATGGGACAGACTGATGAAGGGAAATGCAAGTTTAAGGGAGGATTTTAATAAGATGGAACATATAATTTCTTTCTTTTTTTAAGAGCAATTGTAGGTTTACAAAAAAATCATACAGAAAGCAGAATTCCCATATACACTGATAGCCACCACCCCCCCCCAGTTTTCCCTATTATTAAAAATTAACTCAAAGTGGAACAAAGACGTAAATTTAAGAACCCAAAGTATAAAACTCCTAGAAGAAAGCATAGGGAAGCATCTTCAGGACCTTGTGTTAGGCAATGGCTTCTTATACTTTACACCAAAAGCATGTCAAAAAGACAAAATGTTGACAATAGGGAAAACTAAGGGGAGTTAATTTTTGTACATGGAATGAGGCAGATGTCGTTGAGTTAGTGAGGATGAGATCAAGTGCATAGCAGAATTCAGCCTAAAATGACACATGGATGGTTTCCCTGTGGCATGAATTCTCAATGGGGTAAAAATTGGTTCTTACTCTTTTATGTCTAAAGCACAATTGTTCGTACCATACATAAGATATATAGTATATCACTGATATCTGATATCAAAATTTCATGTGATGTCGACTAGGAAAACTAATATCTAAAAAGACTCCTTGTGTGTGGAGTGATAATGAAACAAAGGTTCAGAAGCACTAGTCTATTTTAACTTAAGAGAAGGCAAAGTAAATAGGTAGATGTCAGTAAATGTTTAGATGTTAGTGCGAAACATGTTAAAGTTCTCTCCTGATTATCATCTATTTCCTTCATGAAATAATGAGTAAGGAAAACTGAATGTGAGGAGAAGAAAGGGAGTTTTGCAGGTTTGACAAGAGCTGTGAAAGTGTGGAATTGTTGTCCTGGAGATAGGCGATGGAATTAACGAAGGACTCACTATTTGTTGGTGGACATGTTTTAATGTGAGACCAATCTGTACAATTCTGAATTTTTCTTCAACTACATTCAGCTGCTCATGTAGGAAGAGAGTGGGTTTCACCAGGATTGGGATTTTACTAGGGGAATACAATGGATGGAGATGCGAGCAAGGGAGTACCCAAAAGAGTGAAAGAGTGATTATGATGATCCTCAGTGCCCTCCCACCCTCAGCACTCTCCATAACAGTATGTGTTGCCCAAGCACCTGCAGCTCTCCATCTGAGGGCTTCCTGCTGGCCTATGTTCAGGCAGTGCTGGGAAGTTAATGCCCCCAGAAGTAGCTCTCAGCCAAGGATGAATGTGATGGCAGTTTCCTTGTCCTTTAGTGGGAAATAACTTTAAGGCATGTTCCATACACCTGCTCAATAAATGCCCTTTATTCATCCTCCCCTTCCGGGTCTCACTCACTCATATTCCTACCAATGCTTCCTGGGGTCACCTCCCAAATAAATTATTTGCACCCAAATCCTTGCCTCAGAGCCAGCGTCTGAAGAAACTCAGACTAGGACAATGATGAGCCGTAGATTTTAAGCCAGGGAAGGAGAGAATTAAGGCCATGATGTTACTGGGGAGGGTTGATGGACAGTGAAAGGTGGTGAGAACAGTGGGTTGAATTCAAAATACAATGAATTCAAAGAATGTTGGAGTCAGAGTACTATAGAGAATGACCTGGAAAGATGGGAAGTAATGATTGGAGAATGGGATCCTTTAAATTGAAATGTTGCAGTTACTGATGAAGACAAAGGTTAGGGCTTTTGTGACTTGGTAGAGTTGAAGATAATATCATCGAAGGTAAGTGGATCAAAGAAGTCAAGGCCAAGGACAAAATCACCTATAGAAAAGTAATTATTTTGCTGATTGCCTCCTACCTCTCTCATAAGATTATAATGAAAATTAAGTGATATAATGCACATAAAGGCTCTCACACAAGGCTTGGTACATAGTAAGTGCTAATAAATTTTAGTAGGGGTCCAAGGATGGGCACATGATCCAAGCCAGGCCAGTGAATCCCTCCCAAGGATTGTTATAACTGGAGCCAATGAAGAACTCAATGGCTGGTAAGGACATGGGGGTTGAGGCCTGGAGCTATCTGTGACCATATTCACTGCCTCACAGAGAAAGTGCATCTGTAGGAAGAAGGAGTTAGGGCAACACAAAGACAGAAGCAAAAATAAAACGAGAGGATACTGACAGTTTGATTCCCTGGAGCCACTGTCTCTTCAGCCAGATCCATCCTGCCTTCTCTACAATTATCAGTTCGGTTTCATGAGTCAGTAAAAATTCCTATTTTTTTTTTGCTTAAGCTAGTTTAAGTTGGGTTTCCATCATTTGCAACAAGAATAAAAAACAATAAAATGGCTAATAATTCACCTCTTGCCTCATGCTGGCCAAAGTGCTCTAATACATGGATCATGCAGGGAGTTCTTTTAAAGAGAGATTTAAAAAACATCTGACAAAGACTCATTCCTGTGTTTATCTGAACTCTGCCATTTGCTAACCAAGTGAACCTTAGGCATTGGGGTTTCATTGGGAGAATCTGTAAGAGTCAGCCTTGGATACTTGTGTTGTAGCAGGGTTGTCGAAGGCATCGTGTATACACGTCTCCATGTCCTCTCTACAATGCACACTCAGGAGAAATTTATTTTATAGTTTGTTTCCAGAAAAACTTTTCCAGTCTCAAAGAACTGGCAAGACTTTTCTTTGTGGAAAGTGAGAACTAAGTAATGAATTGTGTTTATTCACTTTGGCCATCTGGAAGCTCAGAGCCAAATATATTGCCCAACAGGTGGGCCCTTATAATCTGCAAATGTAAATTCTATGTTTTCCCCAGATCTAAATATTCTATTTTAATTTATATTTTCCCCTAAGCCCAATTTTAGTATATTTATATTTTACTACTGTAAGTATTGTATAAAAACCCTTCAAATCATTTATAGAATAAAGCAAAGCATCAATAAAAATGTAAACACAGTAGTATTCAAGTTTATGATAATCCCTTCAAGTCTCTGGGTGATTCCTTAAAATAGTGGAGGTAAAAAATCCATTGGAGATGGTAAATTCTGAAGCATCTCCGTTGCTCTGAAGTATAGCAGTAATAAATGAACTATAAAATAGAAACTAAAATAACACAACTGGATTCCAAATAAGATAAAAATCTCCATGGCTAGGAAACAAAATAGAAACATCGGGAAGTAAATAGGGCTGGAGCATTGGTTCCCTGGGCTCCTGGTCTGCAGGCAGCAGTAGTGGCCAGGAATTGAGTCCCTCTAGAATAGGGGTCAAATGTGCTCCATCTGAGGTAGGGTATTGAAGCCAAGCTTGTTCCTTTAAACCAGAAAAACTTACCTGACCACAAAAGAAAGCTGAAAAAAGAAATTGTCGTTGACCACCATGTGAGCTCATAGCTTTTATAAAAAGCAGGAGGAGGGAAAGCTATGAAGAAAGAGACACAGCCCCACCACCACAAACTGAAAGAAGGCACCTACTGGCCTGGTGACTGGCTCTGAAGCATCATCAGTATCTTATAAGACAGAAACCCCCAGACACAAATATGAGACCTGGTTCTAGACTGAGATTCCAGGGAGGGGGGAAAGGGCAATGGCTAAAGAGAAGGAACCCAATCACCAACCTCCTAAACAGGGAAGAAAGAGAGAGAAAACAAATCTCCTTCTCAAAATTAACCTACAAACCAAAATGCTTGCAAGACATTTGAAGAAATCTAATGTTAAGAAAGACCACAATCAAAATCAGTAATTAAAACATAAATTTGCTCCTTAGAAATGAATTCCAGAGGTTATCATGAAAAAGACAATATGTCTGTTTAGCATGCTCAAATCACATCCATAAAAAAGAAAGACAAATAAAACGCACACAGAAGTTAAACAGGAACAGTTGTTTGTGGCAAATAATTGGTTAGAAATTTTGAAATAAAAATATGGGTTCTGAAATTCATAACATAATAGGCCAGAGTGGGGCACTATTGAAAGAGCAAATAAGTGAATTGGATGACAGTATCGCAAAATTCATTCAGAATGCTGTTACAGAGCACATATACAGTTTTAAAGAAGAGAAATGGAGAATAAATTGAGAGACTACAAAATAAATCAAAGACAAAACCCAGAAGAAAAGAATAGGCAGAATGAAGGAGAAGCAATAATTGAAGAGGCAGTCATTGAAATTCACCAGAATTAAAGAACAATACAAGTTCTTGGTTTGAAAGTGCATTTCAAGTCCCTAGCTGGACAAATAAAACTAAATCCACACTTAGTAATGTTAGAGTAAAAACCACAGAACACCAAAATAAAGAGGAAACTCTTGAAAAATTACTAAAGAAAAAAGGTATAATATCTAAAAATGAAAGACAATTAGACCAAAACTGCCATAGTGGTATGGCAGAAATTAATATTTTCCCTGCCCAGTGTAGCAAGCACATCTCTTACTCCATTCTTCAGTGGACTGTGCCGCCCTTCCCTGCAAACTGCTCCTTTCTCACTCATGGGAATCCCACTGGGGTTACCGCATTTTTAGATGGCCCCAACCCTATGGACATAGTTGATTAGTCCAGGAGTGGACGCCTGACCCAACTCGCGCCAATCAGGATCCTGCCCAGGGCCACCGGGAGGCAAATTAGAAGAGACACTGCACACCCATTTTGAAACCTAGCGTGTCAGTGGTGTGGTCTGCACTGTGTGTGTGGTGACTCCCTATACCAGGATCTTTGCACTTCAGACTAAAAACAACCTGAGAGACAGTGTTTCTCCAGTAGCAGAGATAATACAATTCAGGGGGCAAGGACGGACATCCGCTCTGACCCCTGAAGAAGGCTGGTTTGCAGTGAGGCAGGATGAAGTCAATGTGTGGAAAGAAGCCAAAACGCAAAACCAAGGGACTTGGCTCTAGTCTTACTTGGGACCATGACTCCAATTGCTCCTGGAGACTCAACTGCTTTCCCTGCCTCTCCCATTGTCTGGATGTCCAGCTCTTTCTTTTTGTCCACAAATCAAAACATTCCTCTTTTTCGCTCATCCGAAATCAAATAGAATTTTCTGTTACTTGCAACGAAAGCAGCTGCACATTTAATTTCATTAATTTCCACATCCCTCAAGGTTAAAAGCAAATGGGGGAGGGCACATTAGCTTTCATCTCAGTCGATCGAGTATGGCTTTTCCACGAGGGAAAACAGCTCTGTTTCTGTCTATTCCAACCCAGTTAGTTTCTCATTCTTGTCCATGCCTAAAAAGGAAATTACATGTTGGCTGCCTGCTTTAATTGTTTGTAATCACTGACATTTGCAATCCTCTCCTGTGGTGTGTTCTGAGACCTCTCCTCATAGGGCATTCTTTCAGTGTTTTCTTGTTTTGTTTTCTTTTTTTGGCAGTGGCTGTAGCAATTAGAAAATTGGGAGGTGTATAAAATCCAGAGGGATATCAATTTTGGCATTTCTTTCTTTTAGTCAATGTTGTTGTTAGACATGTGTAGGGTCCTGGACAAAAGTGAAATGTGTCATGGGCTCCACTCCTAGTATACACAACTCATCCTATCCCAAGAATCGCTTACTTTCCCCATGATGCCTCCATGTCCAGGAAGAACTGGGTCCAGCAAGCCTCTTCTTGTGGGGACAGCGGACAGTCCTCCTTGCCCACAGTGTTTGTTTAGAGGCCAGTATCTTTAGAAGGCCATCTTCCTTCAAGTGCACATAATGCTTCCTTATTCTTGTATTCATCAGATTGGACTTTAATTTTTAGGCTCAGCCAAATATGTAGGGCAGGAAGAGCTAAATGTTCTAATGAATGCACACACATCCCTGGTCAAATGCAACTAGGAAGTTATAAGACTAATTTAAAATCAAGTGAACAGAACTGAGACCTATATCATTTTCCACATCTTCAATGTGATTCAAAAGCGAAGTTTCTCTTTGGAAACAGGACATTATCTGGCAAATAAGGTGGATAATCAAGATGCAGAATGTAATTTGGGGTCAGAAAAAAGTTTTAAATTATAAGACTGGCTGTCTATGTGACTCAAAAAGTGCTTTCTAAAACAGTTACCAAAGCAAATCAACAAAGAACTTTCCAACAGAGTAAGTATGCTTAGAATAATCACATACTCTGTAAAGAAGTATCCCTCAGAAGGGGATCCTTGCATTTGTAGCGGACTTACCATTCAAAAAGAGTTAAGTGGTGAAAAAGCACAAAATAGTGCATCTGATAGAAATACTTATATTTCCAGAATATTCATCAAATGATTCTGGAAAAACTGTCAATTTGAAAGTAACCAATTTAGAACTGTATTTTCTAATATATCCTAAAATAAGTTCCCAAAAGATTAAAGGTAAAAGAATAAAATAATAAAAATTTTAACAATTTAAAATCTGAAAGGAAATACAGAAGACTATTTTAACTGATCTTGGGGCAGATTTTCCAAGCATAAAATTACGAAAGAAATAAAAATGCAAAAATGATATATCCATCTGCATAAGCATTTAAAATAAGAAAAAACTGATAGAAAAAATATGCATTAAATAAGGAAGAGTTAATAGCCTAACTATATTCAGAGCCATTAAAAACAATAAGAAAAATATTTTATATTTATATAGACATAAGACATTTAAAAAGTTCAGCCTCACTAGTCACCAAAAAAATTGCACATTAAAAATGTTGCAACTAGAGTAGTATTTCTAAGTTTACTAATATGCTTTTTTGCTTAATGGTTCCATGCATTTGACATTATCCTAAATAGCCTATGAGGTCCATCTGAGCTGGGTGAACAGGAAGGAGAGGAGTTGGGGAGGGGGCACAGAGAGAGTTCTTCCTGCAAAAAAAGAGAAAGAATTAATTTGCCTCTTACATCCAAAATCGGGTTTTATGGTATGGAAAAATCTGGAGACACTGACTATGTCAGGAGAAACAGGAGTTTCTAAGTTCCTGTAGCTTCTATTTAATTACACTAAAATCGAAGCCATGAGGACTCAAAGTGTGCAGTTTCTGCCACTGCCCACTGTAGGAAAAATGTCTATTTCCGTGATGGCTAAACTATGAAGTGTGCTGACTGAGTGGCAAGGAGGACCTAACACAGAGACAGTGGAGAGCCTGAAGACAGACCTTTTCTTCCCACGTGGGAAGAACAGAGGAGAAAGATTGATGTAAAGCAAAGTCAGGTGCCAGGATCCTGACTTTTTCCTGCCCACCTGTGGCAGGCAGGCACATAAGCATCCTACTGGGTTCAGGGAAGCCCAACAACATTGGGCTAGCAGCTCACTGCCCGTGGTTACTTCCAAGTGTGGAGAAGGTTGTAACTGACTGGCAGTGGGTGGGCAATTAGATGAATCACATGCTCCTGGTTCTCCTTGGCCTGCTTATGGCAAGCAGAGCGTCCACAGGAGGCCAAATACCGATAGGGAACGCAGCAGTGCCAGGGCTCAGGGGGCCAGCAGAAGCCAATTGGGCTAAATCGTTGGGCTCAAGCACCGCAGCAATGGATGCCAGCTCATCATCCCAAGAGGCCAGGTGGGGACAGATGGCCGTCAGCAGTGACAGGTACAGGTAGCAGATCAGTCCCTGCCATGAGCAGCAGACACCTATGGGGACTTGGTCTCTGAGAAGTCTCAATTTGTGAATTAAAAGTAGAAAGTTTAAAACAGAGGTGATGGGATTACTGTTCACTGGCAATTCTTAGGGATCCACTGCCAGCCAGTGGGGAGGGACTTACAACGAATATCAGAGAATTTTTAAAGCATAGTGAAACTACATTTTCTTAACACAGTCTGAGTGATTTGTAACCCTGTTACACATGGTACCTTTCTTTCTTTCATGAATTTTATTTTTTCTATTATAATTTTCTGCATTTTCTAATTTTTTTCCATAAAAAGCATGAATTACCTTTCTCTAAAAAGCATGCACTGCCTTTGAAATCTAAAAAAAAACCCACAATAAATATTTTTAAAAACATTATATTAAACAAGATGAGAAGAGAAACTAGGGCGAATTTTTTAGTTAAAATTATTTTCTGTAAAGTTAAGTCTGTAATAAAAAGTAGGTTAACAATATTGGCCTCCTTTAACTTAACCCTCACCCACATGTGTATCTTCCATCTTTTCTATTGTTACTATTATTTTTTTAAGACAAAACAAGCCATCTCCTGCATCAGTTTGCAGAACTTCCCAATACATCATTGCCTAACTAAGCATATGCTTCCAGGATAGCCCCGAGGGGACTTAGCTCCTTGGGAGGCTTCCTCGGCCCCAGCACCATCTGTGCAGGGAGCCATGCTGGGGACAGTGTGTTTGGTGAATCACTGGAACCCGGTAAAGAGGCAGGCGAAACTCTGACAGAAAACAGGATATGGTAATTCTCTGGAGGCTTAGCTCAGCTCTGCTGTGGTTTCCTTGAGAGCCTCTCTGATTTCCCAAGGCCGGCCTTCGGGCTTTACTGCTCTGCAGTGCTCTCCCTGTACCCACACGCACTCTGGTGCACGCAGAATGCATTGGACAATGAATCTGTGAGCTTGTTACTTCTCTGGGAGGGAATGGAGTGTCTAGCCTAAGGTCACACTCCAGTTGGAGGTAGAATGAGGACTTGCCCTAGGCATGGGGTCTGCCCAGGCTGGAGGGCTGGAGCAAGAGATAAAAGCACTGAAGGCAAGGTGATGCCTCAGTTTACCTAAGCACAGTCAGAACCCCCCTGTTATTTTTACCATCTGTTTGAGGGCAGCTCGGGTTCCTGCTAATCTAGTCCTACGCGGAATTCACCACAATTTCTGAACTTGGGCAGGATTGGATAGTACATAAAAATGGGCATTCTCCTTCCGGAGGCTGCCCTTGCCAGAGCGCCCCACCCCCTGCACCTGCTGCGAACTGCAGTTTCTCTGTAAGGCAGACAAGGATGCTTTTTATTATTATTATTATTAATTAATTATTATTAGTTGAATAGGTAATACAAGCACATTGTTCAGAAGTCAAAACAGTACCAAAGAGTATTCACTAGAAAGTAATTCTCTTTCTCAGATTCTGCCACCCAGTTCCCCTGCCTAGACACAATTGCTGTTACCAGGTTTTTGGGTTTCCTTCTAGAGTTATTCCATAAACATACAGATAAATATACAACAAATGTGTGTGTGTGTGTAATTGTTTAAAGTGTATGAAGGGAAACTATTTATGCTGTTGTCTCTGGCTGTTTCTTCACTTACTGTATCTTGACAATGGTTCCGTATCAGCACATATGAAACCAGTGCTTTAAGAGCTCCTTCCCAGGCCATGATATTCTGTGTCCATTTATGTTCAAACAAAACTTTTCTTTCTCTTCTTTTCAAGATTATGGCCAGGAGAATGTTAACAACTAATGGTTAGGATGCACACAAATACAGACTTCAGACAGAAACATCAGGTACTCTCCCCACACAAGCCTGGTAAATTGCCAGAGTGCCAGGCCTCAAAATCCAGCACCTCAGTGTTGGAAGGGACCATCACAATCACATGGCTTGACATTTTGCCCAGGAAAAGAATCCTTTCCATATGGAATGAGGCTAAAGAATGGGGAGTGGCTGCTTACTACGTGCAGAATGTTTAACTAGGTTCAACTGAAACGTTTGGAAGTGGACAGAGGTGACAGTAGCACGTTATTGTGAGAATAATTAACAGTGCTGAATGGCGTGTGAGTGTGGTGGGAAGGGGAAGCTTAGTCCCGTATGTCACCAGAAGGAAAGTTGGAGTTTAAATCATGGGAACTTCTAACACAGTGAATCTTGGGGTGGACGGTGTCCGTGATTAACTGTGCAAATTTTAAAAACTTCTTTCATGAAGGAGAGCATACGTACAGCTCTATTAGAAAGAATTAATAATAGGGGGTATATGGGGAAACCGTTCCTATTGCAAACTATGGATATAGTTAACAGTAATATTTTAATACTCTCATCAACAGTAACAAATGTGCTACGACAATATTATGGGTCAATAACACGGGTGGGAGTGGGTATAAAGGGTACAGAAGGATTTGGATTTTCTTTTTTTATCTTTATTTCTTTTCTGGGGTAGTGAAAATATTCTAAAATTGACCATGGGGTTGTATGCACAACTATGTGATGATCCTGTGATCCAGTGATTGTACACTTCAGATGGTTTGTATGGTGTATGGATATATCTCAATAAAACTGCAATAAATAATCAGCAGCAGCAGCAAAATCTATAAAAGAAAAAAACAATCCTTTCCATATTCTTCCTGATGGTGTCATATAACTCCCACTTGGGGTAAGCTCCATAGGGATCCTACTTCCTCTCAAAATAAGCCGTTCTACTTCCAGAGTGTTCACAGTCCTTCTTATATGAAGGTAAAACTTGGCTTCCCCATGGTGCTTTCAAGGGTCTGATGATACATCAAGTCTCATCTTCAGACCATGCTTCTCCAGGACTTTCTATGGCTTAGGAGCTCCCGAGAGCCACACCCCATCACCCTGGCCAGGCACCCTGCTTCCTTGCTGTCTGCAAAAAGGCCCTCAAACCTGGCAGAGCCTCCCAGCTGGGGTCTGGCCAGCACAGAGCAGCAGGCATGGAACCACGCCTAGGGAACAAAGGATATTGCTTGTGTCTTGCTCACAGTTTCCAGCTATTTCCCTGCTTTTCTCAAAAACGCCCAGGACAAGGATTAACCAATTGATTTTGTGAACATATTTTCTGAGACCCAAAGTGCACCCATCAGCCTCTGGTCAAATGCATGCCTGATATCTAAGTTTCCTAGGGTTGCCATAACAAACAACCACACATTGGATGGCTTAAAACAACAAAAAGATATTGTCTCACAGTTCTGGAGGCTAGAAGTCTGAGATCCAGGTGTTGGCAGGGAAGGATTCTTGTAGCCCATGAGGGAGAATCCTTCCTGGCCTATTCCTAGTTTCTGGTGGTTTTCTGGCAATCCTTGGCATTCATGGCTGCAGCACTTCAGTTTCTGCCTCCACCATCACAAAGTGTACTCTTCTGTCATGTCTCCCTGTCTCTTTGCCCAAATTTCCCTCTAAGCACAGATGCTGGTCATACTGTTTTAAGGCCCACCCTCCTCTGGTTTGGCCTCATCTTAACTGATCACATCTTCAGAGACCCCTGGGCTGTAAGTGGCAGCTCTCGCCTGGCATGTGGCTTACGTCTTCATGATTAGCCATGGTTGCAAGATAGCTGTTCAGTCTCTTGTCTCCTGCCCTCAGTCTAGGCAGAATGCAGAAAGCCATAAGGAAGAAAGGATGTCATCTCAATGAGGAAAGAAAGCCCTTTGCAGAAATCCCCAACTCACTTCCACTTAGGTCTCATAGCTAGAAACTGTGTCACATATTCACCCCTAGCTGCAAGAGGGGCTAGGAAATAGATGTCTGAGGCCAGCACATCACCACTCAGCCTTATGCTAGTGATGAAAATCAGGTGGATCTGGGTAGGCAACTAGCTAAGACTGCACACCCTCTAAATATATGATGCTGCCCAAGTTTAGCTCTTTGCTCTTCTCTCTGTGCACTTTCCTTGCACCCAGCTCTAGAACCTTCCCTATGTCTGTGAAGAGGAGCATTAATCATTCTTCCAGGCATCTAGAAGTTGGACTCTTGGTTCCTTCCACTCCTGGGTGATCCACTGTCACCACCCCACTTCTAGAACGTATTCCTTTAAGTTAATGATAGCCGTAGCTTCTAAGTCTAGCACATGCTTTCAGTCCATGTTCTCATCCATCACCACCACACTCCTTCATCTAGTCACTGCCCTGTTTTGTACCTTCAGTGTCTCAACATTGCCCACCCGGTAACCGTTCACACGTGAAGAGCGGCATTTGAGACCTCTGGCATTTGGCTTCCATGTGCCTTTCTAGCCTCTTACCCCACTGTTCTACGACTCAAGCCCTCAAAAATAACAAATAGATCGACTCAGTATATCTTAGGTATATCTTGCATTAGCCAGGCTCTGCATGTTTGCTCCATTAACCATTCTTCTGAATTGCCCCCTTCTTCCTTTTCTCTGTATTTCCAGATCTACTTCATTCCCGACCACCTCCATGAAACTTTTCCCAACCACTTTAGCCTACATGGCTTTCTACCTTTGCTTGGGGGAGAGGTGTGCACCCTGATGATGTGGTGAAGAACGCAAACCCAGGTTCAAATCTCAGCTTTGCCATTAATCGATAAGATCTTATTTAAACATTGGGTTTTGCCTTTGTAACTAGAGGATAATATTAGTGCCTACCTCAAAAGCCACTGTGAGGAGCAAATGAGAAAATTCATAAAAGGCAGAGATCTGACATTGCAAGTGTTTGGTAACTGTTGTGCTTTTATTGATGCAGGCACTGTTGCTTGTCCATCCAGAGCCTCCTTGACAGAACTACAATTTTTAAGCACCTCCTCGCCCTACCCACAGCCATCTTCTTCTGAGGAAGCCGATCTGCTCTCCCACCAGGGTTGTGTCCTTAATAGAATCAGCCAGGGGTTGTTTTATGTGATTCACAAGCTGAGAAAGGTTTTTATGTTTTTAAAGGGTTGTAAAAAACAAAACAAAACGAAAGCACAAGGAAGAATATGAGTCAGAGAGACTGGATGTGACCCCTAAAACCTACAGTATATACTATCTGGCCTTTGCAGAGAAGCTTGTTGACTCCTGGTCTAAGTGAATCAAGATAATCTCATTCCCTTTGCTAAAGATTAGTTTAGGAGTTGATGTGGGATCCGGTGCTAGCCAATGAAATGTGAGTGGAGCTTGTCTGGGGTCCCCACACACTGCCTCGGGCCATTGTCACATCTGACAGGCCACCTGGAGGTGCTGTAGCTACCTCACTCCAGCCAGGAGTGCACCAAAGATGGCATCAGGGATTGCAGAGTGGAGAGATGGAAGGAACCTGGATTCATAATATTACTTATGGATCAAACAACTCCCAAACGTGCTTACCTCTGAAATTCTAGTTACTATGAAATAATAAATTTCCTTATTTAAGGCAATTCAAGTCAGGGTATTCCATCCCTTGCAATCCAACTGTATTGGCTAGGATAGGCTAGGTTGCGCTATGGCAATGAATTAATCCCAACTCTTAGTGGCTTTAACACCAGGAAGAGGACTTGCTTGCAATATATATCCAATGCAGATGGGTGGGGCTCTAAACCAAACAGTGGGTAAGGGACCCAGGCTGATGGAGGCTCTATATATTATAGCTGCTTCCTCTTGAACATGAAACCTCCATGGTCACTGTGGCAAGGGAAGAGAAGCTCTGGAGAGCTAAATGACTGCTTCCCTTTTAAAGAATAAGTTCCTTGAACATAGAGACCATGTCTTTTCATGGTTTATCCCTAGAACCTAACACAGTGACTGGCACAGAGTAGGTACACAATGAATGAATTAGTGGCTAAATAAGTCACTTATCTCTCTTGTAACAGTCCAGAGACACTTGTGGGTGGTGAGCAGCTCAGGTCGCTAAGGTCATTTAAGGACCCAGATTCTTTCCATTATTTTTTAAAATAATCTTTAAAGGACAAAATTGGTTCACTGTCTCATTCTCATTCTGGCTTAAGTGTAGGGGGAAAGTCAGAGGCAGAAGGCAAGTGATTTCCTTTTAAACAAGTCACGTGGAAACTGCACATATAACTTCCACTCACATTCTGCTGAAGTAAACTTAGTTACATGGCCACACACAGCCACAAGAGAGGCTGGGAAAGGCCATCCTGAGTGAGGCAAACACTCCACGCAAAGGCAGTAGGGAAGAGTGAATCTGGGGAGACACAGCAGTTATCCCAGGGAGAACAGATATTGGGTAAGTGTCCTGAGTTAAAATAATACAGGGCTTTTTCACACCATCATGGTGTTTCAGCATCTCTGAGGTCTGTAGTAACATAAAAACAGTAAGCAACCAGTGTTCTCTGTCACAGAAAGCATGGGAAAATAAATCCA
Organism: Myrmecophaga tridactyla; assembly: GCA_004026745.1. Taxonomy (NCBI): domain Eukaryota; kingdom Metazoa; phylum Chordata; class Mammalia; order Pilosa; family Myrmecophagidae; genus Myrmecophaga; species Myrmecophaga tridactyla. Next base: position 29,470 of record PVIY010003225.1, on the reverse strand, counting down.
TAAGTAACTAGAATAATCAAATAAGAAAATGTTTCTGCTTTAAATAAACTTAAGGGTTACCTGGTTGAAATCCATTGATATATTTTATTTTTATAAGTTGTCTGTTGGGTTTTCTTTTTACAAGCCAAACAATCAAGATATATTATAGGCATACCTTGTTTTATTGTGCTCCACTTTATTGCACTTTGCATTTTGTACAAATTGAAGGTTTGTGGCAACCCTGCATCGAGCAAGTCCATTGGCGGCATTTTCCGACAGCATGTGTTCACTCATTTCTCTGGCACACTTTAATTCAGATATATACATAGCTTTTTAGACATAATGCTACTGCACACATAATAGACTACAGTATAGCATAAACATAACTTCTACATGTACTGGGAAACCAAAAAAAATTTGTGTGACTTTCTTTATTGTGGTGGTCTGGAAGCCAACCTGCAATATCTCTGAGGTATGCCTGTATTTATAAAGGGAAAGCCCTTTAATGCCCAATAAATCTGGCCTGATGACTTTAAATACCCTCTGTATTTTTATGAGTCAAATTTATATTAACCCTGACCTCTTTCTGAAGCTTTAGACTTTAAGTGGCTATTTGACACCTTCATTTAAGTATCTAATAGAAATACAGAGCATAATATTCCCAAATAGAATTCCTAATTTTCCTCACTCACCCTCCCATGCCTGTCCCTTTCTGTCCTCCCACCATAGTGTTCCCCCATTTTACTAAATGGCACAACCCAACTGGAGTGAAAGACCTAGGAGTCAAAAGACAGTGGAAGATGGAGGAAATATCACAGATTAGAAACTAAGAAGAAATAACAACAAATGTAATGCAGACTCCTGGATAGCATCCTGGAACAGAAAAGGACATTGGTGGAAAAACTGGTGAAATTCAAATAATAAAGTCTATAGTTTAATTAATGGTATTGTACCCATGTTCATTTTTTTTTTTTTTTTTTGAGTGGTTACCATTGGGGAAGGCTGAGGCACAGTAAGTCAAGCCATTCTCATCTCATCTGTGTGCATCCCACTCTTACTCCTGTACAAATCACTTTCATCCCAGCAGCCAGGTCATCTTCCTAAGACATGGGTCAGATGATGTCATTCCCTTGCTTAAATCATGCCCAAGGCTTCCCCTATTGCATTTCAAATAAAACCCTATGGCCTGACGGCAGATCACAGCCTACATGACTGCCCTGTCTACTTCTCCAACTTCGTGTTCTACCACTAAAACCTCATCTTCCACACTTGGTTACTGTTTCTCAAACTAACCGACTTCTTTCTATTTCAGGACTTTGGTTTTTGCTGTTTACTCTACCTGGACCATTCTTCTAGCTAGCTTTGTACTTTTTTTGAAATCTTACTTCAAGAAGGGCCTCCTGGAAGAGGCCTTTCCTCAAACCCTACATATAATCACTCCTAACCCCATCTGCACCCCCATTCTTTTTTTCTTTTAAACTGCTTTATTAAGATATAATTCAGATACCATACAATTCATCCACTCAAAGTATACAGTTCAATGGTTTTTAGTATGCTCACATAGTTGTGCAACATCACCACAATCAATTTTAGAACATTTCATAACTGTAAAAGAAACTATGTCCCTAGTTCCAACTAAGCCCCCCAGCTTTAGGCAACCACCAATCTACTTTCTGCCTCTGTTAATTTGCCTATTCTGGTCATTTCATATAAATGCAATCATACAAAAAGTTGTCATCTGTAACTGACTTCTTTCACTTAATGTGTTTATGCTTTTCAGTTTAGCATAAGGTTTTCAAGGTTCAGCCACATTGTTGCACTTGTCAATACTTTCTTTTTTATTGCCATATAATACTCTATTGAATGGGTATACCACATATCATCATCCATTCACCAAGTTGATGGGCATTTGGTTTGCTTTCACGTTTTGGCTCTTATAAATACTGCTGCTATGAACATTTGTGTACAAGGTTTTTTTGCAGTCATATGTTTTCATTTCTCCTTGGTCCACCATTCTTAATTCTCTCTAGAAGACGAGTTAGCAGACTTGTCCTGCAAAGGATCAGACCGTTAATATTTTCAGCTTTGTGAGTCAGAAGCTTTCTGTTGAAACTACCCAATTCTGCCATTGTTATGCAAAAGCAACCATTGACACTTATGTAAACCTGTGAACATAACTGTGTTCCAGTAAGACTTTACAGACACTGAAATTTTACTTTCATATATGTTTCATGGGTATTAGAATATTATTATTCTCTCAATTTTTTTTTTCCCAACCATTTAAAGACGTGAAAACCATCCTTAGCTCACAGGCCATACAAAAACATGGTGGACGAGAACTGGCCCATGGGCGATATTTTGTTAATTCTTCTTCTAAAAATCAATGTATTTATTTTCTTCAAAACATTTATCACAAACCATGCATGGCTATCTGTTTACGTATTTGCTCTGCATGAGAATGTGAGCTTTATCAGATAGTGGACACAATCAACATTTTGTTGCATTAATAAAAGTACTCTAATTTGTTTCGGTGATCTCATAAAAATAGATATTTGGGTTGTTTCCAACTTTGTGATGCCACAAACAATGCTGCCAATAATGATTATGCCAATAGGTATAAATATTTTGTTTCAATAAATTTGACAAGTTCTCCTTCTAAAAAGTTATATTAACAACAAACATGTGAGTGTGTCCATTTCCCAACACCCTAGACATCATTTCGTATTATCTAGTGAGCAATAAATAAATCTCTTTCTTTTATTTGTGTTTCTGTATTGTTAAAATGGAACTTTTTCTTCATTATTGGGCCTTGATTTGTAAGAACTCTCATACGTTTGTATATAAAGGGTATCAGCCCTGTATCTGTCAAATGCATTGTCTGTAAGTTTTTGCAAATAAGTTTGTGTTTTTACATTTTGAATTTTTATTTTTTTGGCCGTTGACTTATTTTTAAGGATGACATTTTTTTCATAGAGAAAATTTAAATTTCTTAGGTGATCATGCTTAGAAAGCCTTTCTCATTCCACGATTATAAAATATTCATCCCTGTTTTCCTCTAGTAAGCTTAGGCTTTCTTTCTTTCTTTCTTTTTTTTTAATATTTTAATCTTTTAACTATTGATAATGAATCCTAGAACAGGTGAGGCAGGTTTCAGCTTTATTTTGTTCTAAATGATTAACCAGATTTTGAATGTCATATTCTATTTGCTAATTAGAAGTGCTCTATTTAATATATTAAATTTCCAAAAATAGTTGCTGTACTCAGGGGTGATATTGAAAATATTAAAAAACAGATACAACACAGACCCCCACCACCACCAATCAAAGCAGGCCATCAACATGCTAAAATACAGGGGAGGTGTAGATAACTGGTGCAGCAGGGGCCACACAGCTCAGTCTCTGGACTTGGCTCTGGCTCCTTGATCTGCCCCCCAACTCCTGCTCTCCAGCTATCACGGCCCTTGGACTGAGGCCCCTGCAGTCCTCACTACATGCCAGACCCAACAATGATAACACTACCAATAAGCTTCATTAGGTTTGGTAATAAATGACCTGATATATATATTTTTTAATTTATTACTTAAAAGAAATTTAACAAACCAAATAAAACATTAACATATATAATCAGTAATTCACAATATCATCACTTAGTTGCATATTCATCATATCTTAGAACATTTGCATCAATTCAGAAAAAAAATAAAAAGACAATAGAAAAAAGAAATAAAACGAACACAGCAAAGAAAAAAAAAGATTATACCTACCAAACCCCTTACCCTTCGCCTTCATTGATCACTAGCATTTCAAACTAAATTTATTTTAGCATTTGTTCCCCCTATTATTTATTTTTATTCCATATGTTCTACTCGTTTGTTGACAAGGTAGATAAAAGGAGCATCAGACACAAAGTTTTCACAATCACACAGTCACATTGTGAAAGCTATATCATTGTTCAATCATCATCAAGAAACACGGCTACTGGAACACAGCTCTACATTTTCAGGCAGTTTCCTCCAGCCTCGCCATTACATCTTGAATAACAAGGTGATATCTACTTAATGCATAAGAATAACCTCCAGGATAACCTCTCGACCCTGTTTGGAATCTCTCAGCCGTTGACACTTTGTCTCATTTCACTCTTCCCTCTTTTGGTCGAGAAGGTTTTCTCAATCCCTTGATGCTAAATCTCAGCTCATTCTAGGGTTTTTCTCAATCCCTTGATGCTGAGTCTCAGCTCTTTCTAGGATTTCTGTCCCACGTTGCCAGGAAGGTCCACAGCCCTGGGAGTCATGTCCCACGTAGACAGGGGGAGGGCGGTGACTTTGCTTGTTGTGTTGGCTGGAGAGAGAGGCCACATCTGAGCAACAAAAGAGGCTCTCTTGGGGGTGACTCTTAGGCCTAAATTTTAAGTAGACTTGACCTATTCTTTGTGGGGTTAAGTTTCATATGAACAAACCCCGAGACTGAGGGCTCAGCCTATAGCTTTGGTTGTCCACACTGCTTGTGAGAATATCAAGAATTCAACTTGGGGAAGTTGAATTTCTCCCCATTGTCACCATTCCCTGAAGGGGGCTTTACAAATACTTTTCTGCTCACTGATTGAATCACTCTGGGATTCGTCGGGGCATCACTCTGGACAAACCAACAAAATCTCATGTCCTACCTGAGATTCCAAGTACTTATGGTGTTCAATCAAACTATGTACATGAGTTATATTAGGAAATGCACTAGTCAAAATATAAATTTTGTACCAAATAAACATTTTTTGTTTTAGTCTCACACATAAGGTGACATTTTAAAATATTAATTACCATCTATTTTCAGCACCCTGCAATAATGACATTCCTTTGTTCTTCCTCATGCAAAAACTAAATGGCCAAGACAGAATAAAGTTATGAAGTATGTAACAACATGAATGGACCTTAAGGACATTATGCTGAGTGTGATTAGCCAGAAACAAAAGGACAAATACTGTATGGTCTCACTGATATGAACTGACATTAGTGAATATCCTTGGAATATTTCGTTGGTAACAGAGACCATCAGGAGATAGAAACAGGGTAAGATATTGGGTAATTGGAGCTGAAGGGATACAGATTGTGCAACAGGAGTGAATATAAAAACTCAGAAATGGACAGCACAATATTACCTAACTGTAATACAATTATGTTAAAACACTGAATGAAACTGCATATGAGAATGATAGAGGGAGGAAGGCTGGGGCATAAATGAAATCACAAAGAAAGATAGACGATAAAGATTGAGATGGTGTAATCTAAAAAAAAAAAGAAAAAACTAAATGGCCTGATATTTAAACCACTTTTAGTCAGGATTCTGTTACTTGCAGCTCAAAGCATCTCATCTGACACACTAGCTGTGTGTGTGCAGAGGTGAGCGAGTACACAGGTGACCATGTGCACAGGTGAGTGTGTAGAGGTGCACCTGCCATATTTATCAGCTTTTAGGTATCACAATAAGACTAGCTTTGTAGAAACGAAGGAGAGCAGAAAATTTTCTTATTTTGTAATGCTCTGGAACTTTTGAATAGTATCAAAATCAATCTGCTCCTTGAATTATTCACCCATAAATCTGGCACATTGAGAACTTTCTTTGTCAATTTATTCCATGTTTTTATTGTTACCTTTCTTGCTGCTACTAATTTAAATTTGCCATCTTTTTGGGGGGAGTTTACTTTTTAAAGTTTGTATTTTCTCAGAAAATTGTCCATTTCATTTGGATTTTCAAATTTATTAGGCTAGAGTACTGAAAAATTATTCTCTAATAAGTACTATTTTTATTATCTCATTGCGGTCAGATAATATGGCCAGTAGAGCTTCCTTCTTCGTCTTGATGTTTTCATTGTGGTCTCTTTGGTAAAAATTTTATAAATATTTCAGGTAGTATAGCGTAGATGTTAGGCACCACACCGTCTGGGGGTGAAGTTCCTTTCTCCCACTAACTGGTTAACTTTGGGGAAGTTCAATTTCCTCATATGAAAACGGGCTAGTAACAGCGCTGCTGTTGGCTTTAAATGGGCTAATAACTTAAAGCTCTAAAAACAGTGTTTGGAACATAGAAAATTTCAACCCATGTCAGATTTTATGCTTATTGTCCTTTGGTATCATTTCTTTTTTAGTATGTTTTATAAAAATTCATGTTTTTTTCATTTATTTAATACTATAGAGAATTTTAATTAAAAAGTTCTACTGAGGGGGTAGAATGGTAGTTCAGTGGTAGAATTCTCGCTTGCCATGCAGGAGACCCTGGTTCAATTCCCAACCATGTACTTCCCAAAATAGAAAAAAAAAGAAATTCAAACAAATGGTGCTGCAATAACGGGATACTCACATGAAATGTGGCCCCCACCATACAGCATACAAAAGGGGAAAAATAAAAGTTCTTCTGTTTTCTAGAATAATTTCTCACAGAGTATGCTTGATCTAATTTGTACTTGATATATTCCTTCTCATCTTTTCTTTTCTTTTTGTATTTTCAACACACAAGAATTTTTCACAACAGGAGGTAGGGCACATTATTACCTTCAGATAGAGTGTTCTATTCCAGTTTATCGTTTACCCAAGAATCCTGTTTGTGGATTTTCCTTGACTGTTTTCCCCCTTTTCCCAAAGCAGTCTTTTAAATACGCTTCAGAATCTGAGCTGGAAGGTGGACCATGGATGGAAACTTCTGATGGTGGTCTCTACCTGCAGAGCAGGGGAAGGGGCAGCTGTGGAAAGGAGCCTCAATGTGTTGTCTCTGTTCTTCCCTCCTTTGCTCATAGCCCATCCCATGAAAGGAGCCCTTTCCTGATTTTGACAGTTCCCCCACCCCCTTTGGGACCAGCAGGTCAGCCTGAAAGGTTTTCCCAGTAGAGAAACTGAGTGCGACTGAAGGAAGCAGCCGCAAGTGTTCTCCTTCAGCTCTGCCTACATATTCTTTGGTGGAAAAATAGGCCCCCAGCAAAACACTCCCTTTTCCTGTATATACTTCGTATCACCCTTCATTCTATCTCTCCACAGGAAGGGGCCCTGTGATATCAGGGAGCAGGAGTTCTCAAGTTCTTGCTTCTGACACCAGTTGAAAGTTAAGGGTCTCCAAGACCACCCTCACTTTCCATGTTTCACTAGGACACAAAGATGTCACTCAAAGCTGATATACTCACAGTTATAGGTGGTTCCAGCTAAAGGGTACAGCTTAAAATCAGTCAAGGGAAGAAATGCATATGCCTGGATCCAGGAGAAGTACCCTAGGCATAGCTTCCAGTTGACTTCTCCCAGTGAAATCCTCTCCCAGTGAAGTGATGGACAGTGCTGCTTTTCCCAATAACAATGCGTGACCACATGCAGGGGGTAATGCCAACCAGGAAAGCTCACTGAACCATGGTGTCCGGATCCTTTACTGGGCTCCATCAGGTAGACACAAATGCCTGCTCATGTGGCAGATCTCAGTGTCTGGCCCCTCTGGAGGTCAAACAGATACCATGGGACCCAAAGCCCCACCCTAAATCACATTGTTAGACTATCTAGCATGACCTGAAGACCCCCAGGGAAACCATCAGTCATGACATTCCAAGGGCTCAGAAATGACCTCCCAGAATCCAAGGAAGATGAGACCTTCCTTTGGGAAAGACTAAATACTTGACTGCACAGTACCTGTGAACACTCATTTACATTTCAGAAGTTGCACCTGCTCTGAATTAGAGGAAAAAGATGTCAGACTTTGGTGCTCACCTTCCTTTTGGCTTAGATTTCTTATATACCTGGCAGCTAGAGCTCTTGGCATCTAGAAGAGTGCAACATCTCAGAAGCACTCAATAAATACTTGTTCAATGGATGAAGTGTGACTGATTGGCTGAATGAATAAATGTTTTCAGAAGCTGTGATTTGAGATGTGGTCAATCTCTTGGACTTTGTTCATTCTGGTGGGTTTCAGACACTCTCGTTTTATATATGAGGAAGCAAACATCCAGAAAAGCTGAGTCACCTCCCCAAAGTCACCCACTTTCAAGGGGCAGAGATGGAATCAGAATACAGGTTTCTCAACTTTTTTTTTTTCCCCTGCATGGACAGACACAAGGAACCAAACCTGGGTCTCCAGCATGGCAGGCGAGAACTCTGCCTGCTGAGCCGCCATGGCCCCTCCTGGTTTCTCAACTTTTAAAACTGCTGTTAGCCAAGTGCTTTAGTTCCTCTTTTCCTGACCAAAAATAATAATAATAATAATAATAACAATGAGCTCATCTAATTGAGTTCATTACTGAACAGTGGAACTTCCCCATTTGGGGCACCATTCAGCGACCCATCTTCCTTGAGGTGTTGGTGTTAATGAGCCAGAAATTCATCAGTCTGAGGATGGGGAAAAGAATGAAACTGCTAAGAACCGAGATACTGATTCCACTTTTGAACAATTAGGGATTCCCTGTTTTTGCATTTATTTTGAAGATCAATTGAATCCCTCCACTATTCCTGTAGAAATATGGTTTTAAAAAAATTCCCATCCAGGGGTCCTTGGGACAGGTTGAGAAGCCAAACTCTAGGGGAGAAATAATTTCTTCAAAAAATGGTGTTTTCTTATTAGCCTTTTAAAAGATAATGTTTTACTTGATAGTTGTTAAGACTATAATGAAGAGACAGTAACAGCAAGTCCAGGAGCCCAGTAGAGAAGATAGTAAAATGGTATTTTATATATAGGATTGCTCCCCTGCAAACATCAGTGCTGTCCCAGGCAGCTGCCACACTTCGGACCCAAGTGTAACTGCAAGGCTAATATTTACCAAGCACTTACTGTGTGCCAAGCAAGGCTCTAAAGGCTTCCCACAGATGGAACCATTTCACAACCACTTATAATTAATTTAATCCACACAGCCCCTATTAATATAGGGACTATTAATATCACTATCCCTGCTGGTGAATCTGAGGCACAGAGAGATTAAGCAACTTGCCCAAGTTTACTCAACTGGTGAGAGGTCCTAGAATTCAAATTCCAGCAGTTTAAATCACACTTCTGATGGTAATGCCAGTGAAATGAAATTAATATGAAGTTTAAGAATATATTTGTATTCCAAAGCTGCATAATAACCACAAAATTAGCAGCTCAACACAACACAAATTCATTGTCTCACAGATTCTGTGAGTCAAGATCTTTATAGAGTTTAGCTTGGAACCTCTGCTCCGAGTCTCACCAGGCTGAAATCCAGCTGTCAGCCAGGGTTATGGTTTCATCAGAGGCTCAAGGTCCTTTTACTAGCTCCCTGATTCCTGCCAGAATTCAGTTCTTTGGGATTGTAGGACTTAGAACTTCAGCTCCCAGAGGCCACCCACTATTCTCTGCCATGTGACTTATGACATGGTAATTGTTTCATCAAAGCCAATAAGAAAGCATCTCTGCTGTTTCGTATCTTTCTTCTTCCATCTCTAGCCTCTAAATGCTTTTTCAAAGGGTTTCCCTGATTAGGCCAGGCCCACCCAAGATGAACATCCTTTTGTTTAAGTCGAGATTTTAATTAATCTGCAAAAGTCCTTTCACCTTTACCATATAATATAACTACTACACTCAAAGGGACGAGTATATAGAGGGAGATAGGAATCTTGGGGACCAGTTTAAAATTCTATTGACCACAAAAGATAACATTGAAGAGGAAAATGTCACAAAAGTGTAGGGGTGGAGGGAGGGAGAGAAGGGCAGAAGAGCCATCCCTACATGTAGGTATGTGAGCTTCAGATCTCTTTTTTAAGCACCAGCCAGCAGAGCAGTTCCTTTCTCACCCCACCACTGCGCTGTGACTACTAACCAAAGTTGCTATGGACACACCCAAATGTGCCACATGCTGGTTCATCTTTAAAAACTTTTGCATTTTCTCCCCTGATCCTTACACTCTGCCTCAATTCTACCTCTAGTGAGTCCATCCCAAGTTGTATAGCCTTCCCATTCAAGGCTTCCAGGGCTGGGACCCTATGGGGCAGGAATTATCCTAGTCACTTTAGATGTCCCACTTGGGGTGTCATTAAAAGCTGGTTAAAAACTTGCCCCTAAAGTCTGTTTGCAAATAGTGATAAAGGGGGAAAATTCAACTTCCCCAAGTTGAATTCTTGATATTCTCACAAGCAGTGTGGACAACCAAAGCTATAGGCTGAGCCCCCCAATCTTGGGGTTTGTTCATATGAAACTTAATCCCACAAAGGATAGGTCAAGCCTACTTAAAATTAGGCCTAAGAGTCAGCCCCAAGAGTACCTCTTTTGTTGCTCAGATGTGGCTTCTCTCCCTCCAGCCAACACAACAAGCAAACTCACTGCCCTCCCCCTGTCTACGTGGGACATGACTCCCAGGGGTGTGGACCTTTCTGACACCAATCCTGGTGATGCTTGAGACTCAGCATCAAGGGATTGAGATAACCTTCTCCACTAAAAGAGGGAAGAGCGAAATGAGACAAAATAAAGTGTCAATGGCTCAGAGATTCCAAACAGAGTCGAGAGGTTATCCTGGAGGTTACTCTTACGCACTAAATAGATATCACCTTGTTAGTCAAGATGTAATGGAGAGGCTGGAGGGAACTGCCTGAAAATGTAGAGCTGTGTTCCAGTAGCCATGTTTCTTGAAGATGATTGCATAATGATAGATCTTGTGCAATGTGACTGTGTGATTGTGAAAACCTTGTGTCTGATGCTCCTTTTATCTACCTTGTCAACAGATGAGTAGAGCATATGGAATAAAAGTAAACAATAGGGGGAACAAATGTTAAAATAAATTTAGATTGAAACGCTAGTGATCAATGAAAGGGGGTATGGTATGTATGAATTTTTTTCTGTTGTCTTTTTATTTCTTTTTCTGAATTGATGCAAATGTTCTAAGAAATGATCATGATGATGAATATGCAACTATGTGATGATATTGTGAATTACTGATTATATATGTAGAACGGAATGATCAAAAGTTAAAATAAAAAAAAGCTTGCCCCTACCTGGGGAAACTGAGGCTCATGAGGTCACTGCTATCCAGCTGCCAGGGTGAGCCATCCAGGAAGGGAATTTTGGCCAGGCCTTGTGTGCCTGGGTTCAAGGTGAGTGACTCAGCACTGTGGTGGTAGTGGGGGGATGGGTGTTGTTGGACCTCAGCTGGGGTCCCTGTGTCTGGGCCAGGTGGTTTCAACACTCCGGGCAGCTCTGTGCCTACCCCACAGCCCAGCCGCTCACATCTCCATTGATTTGTGTTGGCATGACAAATTTCCAGAAATGGTGTGTTTTGGAAATGTTTTTCTCTAGGTTTAATTACCCTTTTATATTTGCCTATGACTTTTCTCTTCTTTTGACCCACCAAGGAACCTGTCTTGATTTCTATGATCAGGAACGTGACTGAGTAAATGCAACTTCTACTGCCTGAAGTGACACACTCTTCCTAGACGTTATTTTAATAGAATGGATCCCTACAGTCACAGGGAAATTGTAACTCTGTACAGAAAGAGCAGTGGCCACTGCTCCTAACTCAAAAGGTTTCCCTTGAAGCATTCAAAATGTCTTACACAGTGGTTAAAAGCTACAAAGAGTTTAAACCAACTGAGAAAGTTTAGAGGGCACAGTCCTTCCAACCACTCTCACTTCAGACAACAAAGGTAAGATTTGGGATTCCCAAAAACATCCTGAGGTTTGAGAATTTGCTAGAAGCACTCACAGAACTCAGTGAAAGCTGTTATACTCACAGTTACTATTTATCACAGGGAAAGGATACAGAGTAAAATCAAGGGAAGAAGAATGTGAGGCAGAGTCCAGGAAAAGTAGTGAATGTGGAGCTTCCATTGTCAGGGACAGAGCCCCTTCCCTCCCCTCCCCAGTTCATTATTCACAACAACATCTCAGAGACCGGCCCAGAGCCCCTCTATACCTTTGGCAGATGTCACCACAAAGCCAGATGTGGAAACTGGAAACCAGAATGCAAAGAAAGCCTTGTTTCATCCCTGCGCCAACAAGCGCCACATCTATCAGCGAGGTCATCCTGCCAGCTCCTGGAGCCTGCAAACTCCCCGCGTCACTGCCCTGCTAATGGAGACTCCCCGACCCACTGCCCTCCTACAATGCTCTTCATATCACAGGACAAAGTAACTGATAGTCACCAGCTTTCTCTGGAGACAAGACCTCACAAGGATGAACATTTATTCAGCAGCACGGGACCTGGGGCTGTGGAAGAGCTATTTATTTTTGATAAGGCCAGGAGAAACAGAGCCAGGTGTGCTGCCCCGGAGACCAGGTGGAGGAAAGAATGGGGAGTTGAAGACCCTCTAGCAGGGTCAAGTACAGAGGCCGCAAGAGAAGCTGGACAAACTCAGGAGAATGAGCTCCCCCTACCTTGACGGCCACTATACCCCAAGATGAACCCCTCAAATCTGGCACCAGCCAGGTGGCCTTTGTCAGTCAGTGCCCAGAATACCAGCATCGGGAGTGGAGGAGGGCGAGATAAGCAGGCACGAATTGTCTATGCCACCCCACTCCATCGCCAGGATCTTTGCCAAGCAGCCCCACGTAGAGCAGTTAACCTGGAAATTCAGGCTGAATTCTGAAGGCAAATTTGAACAGTCTCCATGGCAACCACTACACAACCAGTGACTTGGCATCTTCATACCACCTACAAGAAGGTGACCCCTTCATACCACCTACAAGAAGAGTGGTGGCTTCGTCCTACGGGCAGAGGCACCAAACAGACCTGGAGCCCCCAGGAAAATGTCATAGCTACACACGTCACAGTGTAGTCCCTGAGGCGGAAGCGGGGCATGGCCTTAAAGCCTCTGTGGGGTCCAAGAATGCTGTTCAGGTAAAAAAAAAAAAAGGCCTTTATTTTTACGGCTGAGGATTTTGAATGTTAAACAAAAAATGCTGGCTAAGAGAAGTAAGGAAAGGTCATTAATACCTGTGGTATATGGAAAGGAGGTGAAGAAGAAAGTAAACAGGAAGCGGACCAGGATGTGTCCTCTCTGCTCATTCTCAAGAAGTCTCCAATGGGCGCTTCAGGCTCTTAGAATTACATTCTTAGATAGTCAAGTTACTCTTAAATAAGCTTTTACTCAACTGCGCTTCTCATACTAGCTCCCTTGTTGGCTCGTGCCCCTCGTCGGTCCTTATTCCTGTCCCCAGGGAGGTGGAAAGAGCATTTGCTGGGGCCGAGACCACCGCACAGCTCCCTTCACATCACAGGGCAAAGCAACCGATGGTCACAGTTTTCTTTGGAGACAAAACCTCACAAGGATGAACATTTACTCAGCAGCATAGTGCCTGGGGCTGTGGAGGAGCTGTTTATTTTTAAGAGTCAGAGGTTCCTGCTGTTATTTGATAAGACCAGAAGGGCTAAAAACAAAGCCAGGGAGAAATATCTTGAAAGAGTTCAAATTCTTCTTTGTTGAAAAATACCCCACCAATGAAACAGCCAGTGTATTAGTTAGGGTTCTCTAGAGAAACAGAATCAACAGGGAACACTTGCAAATATAAAATTTATAAAAGTGTCTCACGTGACCGCCGGAACGCAGAGTCCAAAATCCACAGGGCAGGCTGTGAAGCCAATTCCGATGGAGGGTCTGGATGAACTCCACAGGAGAGGCTCACCAGCCGAAGAAGGAATGGAACCTGTCTCCTCTGAATCCTCCTTAAAAGGCTTCCGGTAATTAGATTAAGCATCACTCATTGTAGAAGACACTCCCCTTTGGCTGATTACAAATGGAATCAGCTGTGGATGCAGCTGACGTGATCATGATCTAATTCTATGAAATGTCTCATTGCAACAGACAGGCCAGCACTTGCCCAACCAGAAAAACAGGCACCACCACTTGGCCAAGTTAACACATGTCCTGGACCATGACAGCCAGAATGAGAATATAAGTAGAGTTTGCAAATGTTTTAGGGTCAGAAATGGGGTTATTGAGAGCTGCCACTGTCCTCAACATACCCCCACTATCCAGCTGTTTTTGTTTCCCAGCCGTACAATGGGGTTGCTTAAACAATGCATTTATTGACTCACGGTTTTTGGGCTAGGAGAAGTACAAAGTCAAGCCGTCAGGCAAGGTGATGCTTTCTTCATGAAGGCTGCATTCTGGGGCTGGCTGACCACGATGCGCGGTCGTTGGATTTTCCATCCCGTGGCAATGCACGTGGTGGCCTCTCCTGGTTTCTCTGGTTCTGTTGAGTTCTGTTTTATGGTTTTGTGTTTTTTTTCCCATGGCTTTCACTCTGTTTGTAAAGGACTCGAATAATCTGAATAAAAACCCAACCTGATTCAGTCGTGCTACTCCTTAGCTAAAGTAACATCTTGAAGAGATTTTATTTACGACAGGTGCACACCCATCAGAATGTGGACCGAGACAAGTAACACGTCCAAACTGGGATACATAGCCCAGTTCTGTGCCTACAGAACGTAAATAAAAATTTAATTTCCATCGAGAACTTACATTGCACCTTGCTCTAGGTAGTAGGTTTAGCCTTTGTGGAGGTGAGGAGAACCAACGAGTTCCTTTTATTTATCCATTCTTTCATTCATCCGACCAATATTTATTTAATGATGCAAAAAAAATAGGATTCTTTCTGTTTGGGGGATGCTAACAATAGACAAAGTTTCCATACTTATTCAGGTGGGAAAGACAGAATGCAAACAATGATGTAATGAAACGTAATGTAATATAAAATGCATGGTAGTAAGTCCTATAAAGTTTACTTATGATGAAAGCTGTAGTCCATTCCTCAAAAAAAAGTCTTTACAAACTCAGTGTTACCTATTTTTTCCAGAAGTTACTGAACCCTCAGAATCCATCCACTGACCTGCTCTTGGCAGTGGTTCCTAAGCTTGTGGATAGCCTGATTTAGTAGGGCTGATGCGGGGCCCCAAATCTTTATTTTTTGAAGTTCCGCTGGTGATTCTGCCACACAGATGGAGTTAAGAACCACTGGCATAGAGGATCTAATGGTTTTGTTTGTTTTGCTTTGTTTGCAGTTTCTTCCTACTTCTTTCTGCCTCCCGCAACCAATTGGCAACCACCAATTTGTGTTCTGTCTCTATGGATTATCTATTCAGGATGTTTCATACATATGAACTCAAAGAATATGTGTCATTTTGTAACATTTTCAAGGTTCATCCATGTTGCAGCATGTATTAGAAGTTCATTCCTTTTTATGGGTGAATAATGTTTCATTATATATTTGCACCACACTCTGTTTATCCAGTCATCCATTGATGGACAGTTGGGCTGTTTTCACCTTTTTTTGCCTGTTGTGAATAATGCTGCTATGATCAGCATTATTAGCAAAGATCATTAACAACAGGTCAATAATTTCAGATATTTCCTTCTAACTATTCTAATACATTAGAAACTAAAAGAAATTTCTATATAATGAGTCAGTGGTCAAAATCATTTGTTAGAACCTAATTTCTCAGTTACACCTCCTCCCTCTCATTTGATCACTTTCTCAATCTTCAGATATATCTGAGCAATGATCATTTTATCTTTTTTGTCCTGGAAAAGGGTGTTGACCTTATGGGGTAGAGGAATGAAACAGGTTGATATTCTTAGAGAGACTGGTACATCTGGGTTCCAGGGCTTATCTGGCATAGAACAATCTGGAGGCCTTAAGTTTCTGAAAAACTAAACTTACCATGGAAGATTTTTATAGACTCTTGTTATAGAGCCCAGGGTATTCTTTAGAGTTTTCATGAATTCTATTGGTTGAAGCTTGGCATTATGTGGCAATTTGCAATATCTGGCTGAAGCTTGCATAAGAGTTACCTCCAGAATAACCTCTCGACTCTATTTGAAATCTGTTAGCCACTGAAACTTTGTTTTGTTTCACTTCTCTTCCTCCTTTTGGTCAAGAAGATATGCTCAATCCCATAATGCCAGGGCCAGGCTCATCTCTAGGAGTCATGACCCACATTATGAGGGAGATTTACCCCACTTGAAGTCATATCCCATGTAGGGGGCAGGATAGTGAGTTTATTTGCAGAGTTTGGCTTAGAGAGAGAAACCACATCTAAGCCACAAAAGAGGTTCTCTGAGTCTTAGGCATAGTTATAAACAGGTTTAGCTTTGCCATTGCAGAAATAAGTTTTATAAGGGCAAGCCTGAAGATTATTAAATTGGAAGTTCCTAATGATTGAGAGAATACTAGGAATTTCCCAGGCAGGGAAGTTTAATAGTTCCACATTTTTTCTCCAGTCCCTCAAGGGAACTTTACAAGTACTTTTTTACTTTCTGCCCCAAATACCCTGGAATGTATTAGGAGTATTCTGTACCTGTACCTGTACAAAATAATAAGATCTCATTCCCTATTTTAGGTTCCATGTAATTATGTTGTTTAAATAAACTGACCAGAGAGGTTAAATTAGCTAGTTGCTGCAGAAAATTTAAATTTTGGACCAAACAAGCATCTCTTCCTTTGGTCTCACACAGAACTTGAGGTTTTATAATACAGACAATAATATTTTTTACTCTACATTATGATTTTCCTTAGTCCTAACCAGGTCTGTTTCATCCATATCTCTAATTGAAATCTGACCTGCTTTTCAGTGTCTTTAACAGTTGCTGTATGGAGTAATGCTGACTTTCAGAGCTGTAGAACTCTAACTCTGAGTCTCAGGTGACACACAGATACCCAAAATTCCAGGAAACTACCAGGTTTTATACAAAGAACACAGCATCTCAGAATTTAGAAATGACAGATGAAACTCAATAACAGATGTGACTGTTGTAAGAGTATATAATCTAGGAACTGTTACAATGAGCCCTACTGAATATTCTGTACTCCTTAATCCTCAATGCCCAATCTCTGCCCACTTTGTATCCCCTGATAACCTATGCTCTTGAATTCAATACTGAGAGCTTGCTCACTATAGTTATAGTGCTACGATACAATATTTCTCCTTTCATTGCTGGCTTTTTTCACTCAACATAATGGCCTCAGGATTCACTCACCTTGTTGTATGCCTCACTTCATTCCTTTGTGCAGCTGCTCAATACTCTATCATATGTATATATGACAGTTTGCCCTTCCATTCATCAATTGATGCTCCCTTAAGCTACCTCCATCCATTGCAAATCATGAATAATGCTGCCAGAAACACCAGCGTGCAAATGTCTAATCATATTGCTACTGTCAACTCTTCCAAGTATATACCTAAAACAGCTTTCAGGAGCATGTGGCAACCCTATGCTTAGCCTCCTGTGAAACCACCATACTGTCCTCCTGAGGGGTTGCGTCATTCTGCTTCTCTACCAACAGTGAGTAGGTATGTCTGGAGGAGCTAATAGTAATCCGATTGTAAAACAAAAAAGATGAGTGCATCAATGGCAACATACAAAAGGCCAGCAATGAAAGACAAATCACCTGTCCCAGGTGAGACACCTGAGAAGCGTGTGAGCGCCTCAGGATTCAGAGATGGCTGGCCTGTCCTGAAAGGTCTTCCAACATGGGAGCCTGAGGGCTTAACCCAATCCTTGACTGCAACATTCCCCACCCCACCCCACTCTACTCCAGCACACTTTCTTTTTTTCTTTAACTCACACCCACTGTGGATCAAAAATTAAAATCTCATCTCTCCCTAGGACTTCTGAAATGAAGTCCAAGTGGGACATAATATCTGAGGGAGAATTGCTATATTTTAAATGCAATCTCATAAGTCAAAATTTTCTTCAGCACTGGTTTCTAAAATTTGTGTTATAAAAGTATTGAAATTAAAATTGTCTTTCAATGCTCGATATGCTTTTCTAGTGCATAACCACATAGTTCATTCCTTCCTCATCCCTCCTTGCCCTTTCCCTGATATCCCCCACTAAATGTCATGCCTTACAGCCTAGGACTGAGGTTATGCATTTCTCTGTTCTCACTACTGTGACTTCAGGTAGAAGAACAAATAGATAAGAAAAGGAAGAGAGAATTCAAACAGCAGGAGTTGTGAAAAAATGCAAACATTTTATTTCATTTCCTATTGAAACCCCATTAAAATGCCAGTAAAGGGATTTTAAGGCACAAACCCACATGAATGGAGAAAACAGGAGAGTAGAATATTTGAAAGCTAGAATGCAGCTAGATTAGTGGTAATTTACTTAGCAGACCCAAGAAAAGGAGAGAAAATTGAATCCTAAGTCAACAGTGCAGAATGTGGAAAACCAACCTGATTTGCAAACCAGATTCCTCATAAGCCTTGAAAATTGGCAGCACCAGGCACTTCTGTAAGTGGAGGTGAGGATAAGGGGAACTAAAAGGAGCAGAATTGGCTGAAGTAGTCATAGCTCCAGATAGCCTCCCCAAGTCCATGCAGTCAGGGGATTTCCTCTCCACCGTTCTGGAAAAAAAGCAGGAGAGTGCAATGCCAAGGGCGGGCAGGCAGGTACTACAGAGTACAGGAAATAAAAGTCCCCAGCCACCATCTCCCAGACTCAGCTCCCAGGAGTCTGGTGGCCAGACCTCCGCATTTTAGGCTGGAGCTTGGTAGAGTCTCTTTTGACAATCTGACCAGCCCAAGGGGCTGAAATGGGGCTTCACAAGGGAAAGGCCCAAACATATCAAGGTGAAGTTCACAGTTGACAAGTTCACCTATAGTCCAGAGCTTCCAATAAGCTTCTTAGTCCCCTGCACTAATTATGAATAATGCCCCCCACCTCCACCACTAACTCATTGCATTAGTATAGGAATAAACAAAATCCTACTTGTGAAGTTCTTAGAACAGTACCTGGCACATAGTAGGAGATAGATAAATGATAATGGGTAGATAGATACATAGAAAGATAGAAATATAGATACATGTATAGATAGATTGATAGATAGGTAGGTAGGTAGAGATATGCAGACAAACAAACCAAGGATTATAAGACATCTAGAGAAATCCTGTAATATGAAAAATAGGAACCAAAACAAAGTAAAGTTGCTTAGAGACTTTGCTACTTAGAACAAGAACCAACACTCCTCTAAAAAAATCGCTTATATGAATATAGCTATACAAAATATATTTTATGTAAATATGTAAATACATAATGTTATGTTAAAATGTGCATATTTTGTGTATATGCACACAAAGAACTCTTTTTATTCAATTTTTTTCAACTTTTTTATTATATAATATAACATATATACAAAACAAAGAAAGAAAAAAGCAATAATTTTCAAAGCACTCTTCAACAAGTAGTTATAGGACAGATCCCAAAGTTTGTCTTGGGCTACCACACCATCCTCTCAGATTTTTCCTTCCTGCTCCTCCAAAATATGGGGGACTAGAAGGAATATTTTTTTTATCATCACAATCAACTTTTTTTTTCTTTTTTGTGAAAAATAACTGATATACAAAAGAGCAATAAATTTCAAAGCACAGCACAACGATTAGTTATAGAACAGATTTCAGAGTTTGGTTTTGGTTACAATTCCACAATTTTAGTTTTTTCTTCTAGCTGCTCTAAGAAACTGGAGACTAAAAGAAATATCAATTTAATGATTCAGCAATCATATTCATTGGTTAAACCCTACCTTCTCTGTATAACTCCACCATCGCCTTTGATCTTTCCATCCCACTCTTTAGGGGTATTTGGGCTATGGCAGTTCTAACTTTTGCATATTGGAAGGGTGTGTCAATAATATGGGGTAGGAAGATGGAACTAGCTGATGTTCTAGAGAGGCTGGACCCTCTAGGTTTCAGGACTTATCTGGCCCAGGTACACATCTGGAGGTTGTAGATTTCTGTAAAGTTACCCTAGTGCATGGAACCTTTGTAGAATCTCATATAGTGCCCTAGGTGTTCTTTAGGATTGGCTGGAATGGTTTTGATCAGGGTTTGGCAAATTATGATAGGTAGCAATGTCTAACTGAAGCATACATAATAGTGACCTCCAGAATAGCTGCTCAACTCTATTTGAACTCTCTCAGCCACTGATACTTTACTAATTACACTTCTTTTCCCCCTTTTTAGTCAGGATGGAATTGCTGATCCTACAGTGCCAGGGTCGGACTCATTCCTGGAAGTTCTCTCCCATGTCACCAGGGAGACTTTCACCCCAGGATGTCATGTCCCACCTAGGGGGAGGGCAATGATTTCACTTGCAGAGTTGGGCTTAGAGAGAGTGAGGCCACATCTGAGCAACAAAAGAGGTCCTCCAGAAGTTACTCCCTAAAGTTTGACACAGTATCAGGGGATTCCCTGATGGTAATGTTTAATAGCTTCATATTTTTTCTCCCATTCCTCAAGGGACTTTCCCAATACTTTTTTATTATCTGTTTAATATATTGTAGGATGTATCCAGACATTACATTAAGCTATACAGGATTAAAGGCCCTCATTCTTATTCTGGGCTCCCTGTGTTTCAGTTGTTCAAATGAGCTATCCAGACAGGTTGAGTTATTTTATGTGCTACAGAAAACTTAGGTTCTGGACAAAATAAACCTTTCTTCTTTTAATTGTGAAATATAGCATATATACAAAAAAAAGCAATACATTTCTAAGTGCATTTTAGCAAGTAGTTATAGAACAGATTTTAAAGTTTGGTATGGGTTACAGTTCCACATCTTCTCATTTTTCTTCTAGCTGTTCCAAGACACTGGAGACCAACAGAAATTCAGCAGTTCATACTCATTTGTTAAATCCTATCTTCTCTGTTATGCTCCTCCTTCTCTTTAAATAACATATATACATAAAAGCAATAAATTTCAAAGTACATCACAACAATTAGTTGTAGAACAGATTTCAGAGTTTGGTATGGGTTACAATTCCACAATTTTAGGTTTTTACTTCTAGCTGCTCTAAAGTGCTGGAGCCTGAAAGAAGTATCAGTAATGATTCAGCACTCATACTCATTTGTTAAACCCAACCTTCTCTGTATAACTCCACCATCACCTTAGATCTTTCTACCCCACTCTGTAGGGGTATTTGGGCTATGCCCATTCTAATTTTTTAAGTTGGAAGGGGCTGTCGATAATATGGGATGGGGGATAGAACTAGTTGATGTTCTGGAGAGGCTGGGCCCTCTGCATTTCAGGACTTAGCTGGTCCAGAGACCCATCTAGACAAAATAAATCTTTCTTCCTTTGGTCTCAAAGAGTAGATAAGGTTCTAAAATATAGACCATGTCTTTCTTACCCCTATGTTCTAAATTATCTTAATCCCAACCCTATCAGCTTCATTCTTATCTCTAAATACCAGGTTAAACACATATAAAACAGCCCCTCAAAATCCAGAAATAACAATTACCACTCCGGACTAAATGTGACTGCTATGAGAGCTTACAATCTAGGCCCTGAAGTATTTTCTAAATGAGGTCATGCAATATTTGCTCTTTTTTTTCTGGCTTATTTTGCCTCACCAAATGTCCCACAGATTCATTCAGATTGTTGCATGCCTCACAGCTTCATTTCTTTTTGTAGTAGCACCGTGCTTGATCATATGCTTTCACCATCATTCACCAACCTACTCCTCAGTCAGTGTGTCTTTCAGCCACCTCCATCCAGTTGCCTTCTTTCTGACCTCTTGTTTAAACTAGCATAGTAAGCGAATGAAGACGTGTCACTTGTGGTTTGGGTTGTTGTTCTAATTGACCACCTGAACACCTGGCGGCTGTCAGCATGTACCACACCACACTCTCCACCTGCACTGCTGTTCTTGGCATGATTATCGACAGGAGGACTTTTTTTCAGGGTCCAGAATACAGGAAAAATCCAAATAGAAAAACACAGACATTCATTGGGCACTTACTTGTGCCAGGCACCGTGCTATGAATGTGATGTGTCCTGCCTCATTTTCTCCTTCCAACAACCTATTTTTCCTCCATCTTACTTAAAAAGGTTAAGCAACTTGTCTAAGGTCACACAACTGAGGATTCCACACCCAGGGCTGTCTGACCACATCATTGTATCGGCATCATTAACTGCATCCCAGTATTTGTCCCAAGGAAAAGATTTCTGTGGTGGAGAGAAAAGCACACAGGATTAGGATGGGTCTTAGAAGCTCTATCTCATTTGGTGCAGGAATTCTTCCAAGGTCCCTAAGAGGTGACCACCAGTCTCCGCTTAGCAGTGAGCTCCTCCAGTGACAGGGGCCACACTGTCCCAGGCAGCCATTGTCGGGTAGCTCTGAGGGTAAGAAGGCCCACCTTTTTCAGGGAGAATAGAAACCTGCTTTCTTATAGCTACCGCTCACTGGCGGACCTCTGGAGGACCACAGAATGAATGAGCTGCCTTCCCCTGTTCAAATGGTCCACTGGAGAGCTGGTGACAGACCCTGGGCTTTTTGTTGGCTTCTGTGCGTCATGCTCTATGGCCCTCATTCTTCATGCCACGTCAATCTGGCCCAACTCCATCCCCCCCATCCTGTCCAGCTCCCTCTGTTCCTGACATATTCAATTTGTCAATATCCCTCTTGACATGTGGCTCCCAGAATCTAACAGAATGCTTCAGAGAAGTGGGAAGCACAAGGGTCTCTCCCCTCCCATGAACTGAGTACTCTGCTCTTATTAGTTCAGCCCCAGATGGATCTAGTTATTTTAGCACACTATTATTGGTCATTGAACTTGTGGTTAACTAAGAAAAGGTATAATATAAATATATGTTTAATTTACAGTATGAATGTCTCAATAACCCTGGGGAGTAAGCAGCCACCAAATTGTCACTCTTCCTTTAACATACCCTGATTTTCACATACTCTCTTGTCTTTATCACACTATTGAGTTTGGTCCCTAAGAAATGTCAGCCTCAGACAAAATGCGCCCCCCAGTACATGCCAAGGACGCCCATCCTGACTCTCCATTCCCTTCTTTGGGCCTCAGAATCTTCAGCCAGAAAATGAAAGGTCTGGGCTATATGCTTCTAGATAGTCACTAACAAATACATCTCATCTACTCAAACTCTTGCCCATTTGCAACATCTGTACCCAACAATTTAGTGCTGTTACATCCTCTCTCAATAATTTAGCTCTGTTTTCTTGAGGTTTAGGATTGTCTCCTCCAAATACATGGACAGTTCCCTAAGGATCAAAGCCCACCCTATACTTCTCACAACCCACAGCATCTAGTGCGGTGCTGGACAGATAGCTTTGATCAGTGAAAATTCCGTAACAGGACAGACGATGCCGTGCAAAAGGAAAAGAGTGGATACTAATCCTTAGTTTTGTTCACTATGTCACCAGCACCTAGAAGAGTACCTGGCACACAGGAAGTGCTCAAAAAATATTTTGTTGGCTGAATGAATGAACACACCTATAAAAAAGCAATAATAGAATTTGATGGCTAGAAATACTAAAGCATTGGTGGGCTTCCAATAAGTGGCTTGAGTGAAAACCAGGTAGAGTAGGTCAAAGCCCTCTACTCTCTTCTCACTAAGGTTCCCAAAGGGAGAATGTAAATAGTAAAATCTCTCTGGGGGACAGTTTAGCTAAATATTTAAAGCCTTACAAATGTGCATTACCAACTTTCCCTAGTCTAAGAACTTTCCCTAGAGAAATATAGCAGAGGGAGGTGTGAGGCAGATAAATAAAGACTTTTATTGCAACATTATTTGTAGCAGAGAAAAACTGGAACAACTTAAATGTTTAATAATAAGGTACTGGTCAAGCAAATTCAGGAGTAGCCCTAGGATAGACTGGCATATGGTGATTACACATCGTGTAGTAGAAGGACATTACTGGCAGGGATTAAATGTTTGCTATGTAGTGCTTAGTGAAGCAAGGAGACAAACTGTGTACATATGTGTGCCTTTCTCTTGTGCTAAGACAAAAGATATACTGACATGTGCATATGAATGCATGTTTACGTGTCTACACATACGCCTATATTCATAGAAAAATATTGGAAAGATAAACCCAAAATGATTCGAGTATAAGAGAACTAAAGCCTGCTTTTTTTGTTTTTCAGTTTGTACTTTTCTACATTTTTAAAGTTTGTATTATTTTTTGGGTTTAAAGGAAAATATATTTTATTTCTTTGAATGACATTATATGGCAACATTGCTATTCAAGTGTGTACAGACAACAACATGGGTGGATACAACTAAAGGCAAGTTGACAAATACTCTCCCGGATGGCAAGAAATGAGCAAGTCTCACGATCCCCCCATTTGAGAGAAGTACAGGGTTAATCTGGGCATGTTTAATAGCTAAAGAAGTGGGATTCTGAAAGACGTGTCAATTAAATTTAAGGAGTGAATTTGTCCCTCATGGAATAGAGATGTTAGAAGTGATGGGGAAGAAAATCAAGCCTGTTTTTAATGGGGGGTGGAGTGGGGCAGGCTGGACTGGAAGGGGAAAGCCTAGGAGGAAGGAGAAGAGGAGCGAACAGAAGCCAAGCAGAGTCAGACATATCATTACATTTTTACTCTGGGTGTCCCGTTCCCATAGAGGCTCTGTTGGACATAAGAGAAGCAAAAGACTAGTTTATAGTCTAATTAGAAAGACAAGTCTAGCATTTATAAAACCATTAAAGACAAATGCTAGACTGGATTCTTTATAATTAGTGCTAAACAGTAAGATTCAGATGAGTGTTCTGGCAATAATCTAGATTTTATGTGTTTTAAGATACTTTTGATACATGTGCGTGTGTGTATGTGAATTTTTTTAAACAGAATTTCATTAGGATAAAGATAATCAAGGATTAAAATTGGAAATTACAAATTCTAGAATCTGTATAGCTTTATATATAACCTCTTGGTAAGGATGTTCCAAGAGATATGGTCTTGGGCTGGAGAGATGCTTGTGCACCGAGGTTTGTAAGCTCAGCAGAGAGCAGCGTTGAGGTTCCTTCTTTCAGGGAGGCCCTGATGGGCAGAAAGACCCTCTGAGGCTTAGGAATGCACGGGGCAGAGGCTCAGGGGTCTGCGGTGGATTTCCTGGGGAAGGGAGGGAAGGAAAATAGAGTTAGAAGGAGATTGGATGCGACATAAATTGATACATGATGGTAAGGGCATAAGGCTGGAAGCTGCTCCAATATCTGGGAGCCTTGGAAGTAAGGGTGGGTGCTAGTGGGACGCTCACACTGTCTCAGTGTCCCCTCCCCATCCCAGACTGTCCATACCCTGAACCCATCCCAACAATAAAATGGTCATTTTCTCAGAAACCAGAGAGTGTAGAAGTAGGATTAGGGTTGTCCCCTCCCCCACCCCAATATCAAAGTAATGCCTGCTTATGAGATAATTTAGCAAATACAGAAAGAGTTAAAAAAAAAAACTAAATAAATGAAAACCACCTGCAATGCCCACTCAGATAAGGTTGCCAGATTAAGCAAATAAAAATAGAGATGAAATATTTGAAACGTATGATAAAAAAAAATTGTTGTTTATCTGAAATTCAAATTTAATTGGACATCTTGTCTGTTATCTGGCAAACTTACCTCCAGGGATAACCACAATAGCCCCCCACCCTCTAATTTCTGAATCCCTGCAGCCTTGATTCTCATCAGCTCAAACCACATTTATCTGAACTTTCTCAAAATACCTAGGCTCTCCAGTGCCACAGCTGGTCTCAGAAATACCACCTCACATCCAGTCCCCCTACGGTTCTCAGTAGCATCTCCCACCTTCCCCATGGAGGGCTGGATTTGTCCTGAGTCCTGCTCCCTGCAAACACCCTGGGCGGGGGGTGGGGTAGGGGGTGGTTTGGTGGTGGGGGTGCAGGTTGCAACAGCTCCCAGCAGGTCCCTACCTCCGGACCCAGCTCCTGAGGCCAGGTCAACACCAGCACCCCGGGAAGCAGCCCAGGCCCTTGCCCCCGGGCCAGCCTCTGCTCCAGTTCCTCCCACGCCAACATTGTGGTCGGACCGGTTCCAATTCCACCACTTTCAACATCACCAGCTCCACGAGGCAAAGAGCCACCAGGGCACAAACAGGAACCACACGCTGTGTATTCATTCAGTCCTGTCCTTGGGGCTGGGCTCCTGCTGCCCCTTCCCTTAGCAATGCCCTCCCTGTCTCCCCCTGCCTCGCAGCAGTACTGAAGATCGCAGGCCTAAAGTGAAACTTTGTCAACCTCCTCCATATTCCTAAACCTAGGCCCTTCTGGCCCCTCCTGCTTCCAGCCCCACAGAAGCGCAGGGTCTCTAGCTCTCTAATCTGTCTCTGAAAAGGCGCCAACCTCCTCCATATTCCTAAACCTAGGCCCTTCTGGCCCCTCCTGCATCCAGCCCCACAGAAGCGCAGGGCCTCTAGCTCTCTAATCTGTCTCTGAAAAGGCGCCAATGCTGTCAAGGGTTAATGACCCATTCCTGCTGCAGGGTGGGGGAGAGGCTGGGGGAAGGGAGCCAGAGGAAGGGAGATAAGGCCTGGAGATTTTCTCTGTTCTCTTTCTTTGCAGAGGAGGCAAGGTCTGTTTATTTTGCCTTTAAGAGTATTTGAGGCCCTCCAATTCCCCACTGCTTGCCTAGAACTTCTTTATATTTTGCATACCACCACAGAGCTTTGTATCTCCATATATTGAAGAAAGTCTTCTTCTTCTTCTTTTTATTTTTTTTTAACTAATGACTGTGCTCCAGGGAAATTTATTTCAGAAAATGATTTCCTTTTTCCAATTTTTGAAATGACAGGAAAACACTGCTCAAAATCAAGTTAATCAATAGTGTTAGAAAATAAACCCACCTTGGGTTGTGACTAAAGTAATCCTTGTCAATTCTGCTTTCAAGATATTGACACCTACAAGTGCTTAGTAAACCCAAAGCCATTTTCCCAGTGAACTAAATGGATATTCACTAAAATAGTGATCTGATTTCACAGGAACATGCAATTAACCCCAATCCCAAATTCAACTCTGCAGGTACTGGGCACATGATGAAGTCTTCCTATCATCCTTAATCCACCTTAAACTCTGTCCTCCCTGCCTCCACCTCATCAGACTATTGAAATGGAAAAGTCAAACAGTTCTTGCTGCAGCTCACTCACCAATTCTTAACAAGAGGCCCAGCAGCTTGGGAACCCGTGGCTGCCCAGGACAGGGCTAATCCACCAAGAAGGGAGAGCCAAGTAGCCCAAGCTTGAATTCACTTGCTCCTAAGGTATTAAGAGTTTAGCAAGCAGCAGCAAAAACAAAACCAAAATAAGCCACAGAGCAAAGAGTTTGATACAGATTATTTCTTTTTATGATCTCTTTCATTTCTTTGTTGTATTTTTATTTTTTAACAGCCTTATTGAGAAATATTTTAAACACTATATAATTGGCCCACTTGAAGTGTACAATTTAATGATTTTTAGTAAAATCACAGACATGGGCAACAATTACCACCATCAATTTTAGAATATTTTCATCAGATCAAGAAGAAACCCTTGTACCCTTTAATTTTCATCTCCCAGACCTAAGCAGCCACTATGCTATTTTCCATCTCTATAGGTTTCCCTGTTCTGGACATATTATATAAAGGAATAATATAATATGTGTTCCTCTGTGTCTGTGATCTTTTGCTTAGCATAATGTTTTCAAGGTTCATCTGTGTTATAGCATTTATCAGACGTATGTAGCGTTTATCTTTTTATGGCAGAATAATATTCCATTCTATGGATATACCATGTTTTGTTTATCCATTCATTATCTTTTTGTCAGTTGATGGATGTTTTGGTTTGCTAATGCTGCCAGAATGCAATATATCACAAATGGATTGGCTTTTACAAAGGGAATTTATTAGGTTACAAATTTACAATGACAATGTTCAAAGGAAGGCACCAACAAGAGGATACCTTCACTCGGGAAAGGCCTGTGGCTTCCAGGGTTTCTCTGTCACATGGTCCACATGGTGGTGTCTGCTGGGTCTTCGTTCCTGGGTTTTGTTGTTTTCAGCTCCTGGTTTCCAGGGCCTCCTCTCTGAGCTTCTATCTCCAAACAATTGAATACTCTAGGTTCTCTGTATCCGCTCTGTTAAACTGATTAAGACAGTAAACTGATTAAGACACCCATCTTGAATAGGAGGAGTTACATTTCTATCTAATCAAAAGGTCCCACCCAAAGGGGCCAAGATGGCGGCTTAGCAATATGCGTGTTTTAGTTCGTCCTCTGGAACAACTACTAAATAACCAGAAACAGTACAGAACAATTCCCAGAGCCATGATAGTGACCAGACACACAGCGTACCCCAGTCTGGACCAGCTGGACCGACTGCGAGTCTCTGGAACCGTGAGTTCCCCAAGCCGTGGCGGCTGGCGCCTGGGGCATCTCCCCGACAGACAGCTTCCCGGAGTGAAAGGAAAGAGACTCTAACAGTAGTAGGGACTGAGTCCAACCAAACACCAATTGTGGCATTAATAAACAAATTCTGACTACTAAAAATAGGCCCCCAGCTCAGGTGAAACTGGTCAAGGCAGAGGTCGCTCATTGGGCTAACCGAAAAAGAGGAAAGGAGACAAAACAGAGGTTTTTGTGGCTGTTTCTACGAAGGCTTGGCTGCCTTTGGATTCAGCAGTGGGACTACTCGGGCTGCAACTGCCCCAGGCACAGGCAGAAACAGACTGCTTTCAGGGCTGTCTCCCGCTTGTACTTCCCCAGGGGAGGGGTGAAGCCCAACTTAGGTGGAATCCCTCTCTCAAGGAATTCAGACCCCAGGGCTTGGCAAATTGAAGCCATTAAAACCAGCCTACAACCTCTCCTCTGTCTCCACCACGCCCTCAGCTGGGACAGCCTTCCAAAGTTAAAGGAGCCACAACATCTTTTGCTGGTGGGACCCGCAGGCAGACAAGCGCCACATACTGGGCAGGATAAGAAAAACAGAGCCCAGAGACTTCACAGGAAAGTCTTTCAACCTGCTGGGTCTCACCCTCAGGGAAAACTGACGCAGGTGACTCCTTCCCCCTGATAGGAGGCCAGTTTAGTCTGGGAAAACCCGGCTGGACTCTGTAATACCTATGTAGACCCTCCTAAGGGTGGGGAGGGAAAAGGCACCTTACAAGCAGGACAAGAAACAAGAAAACAAGAACTGAAACATTACCCTCTGTTAAACAAAACTTAAGCTAGAGGCCCAGAAAAAGCTGAACTGAAGGTCAAAGAACAGATAGACAACAAACTCATCTAGCAAGAAAACCCTAGGTAAGATAAGTGAAAGCAATCTCCAGAATAAACTAATTAAGGTAATTAAATGTATAGATGCCAGCAAAAAATAACAAATCACACCAGGAAAATTGAAGATATGGCCCAGTCAAAGGAACAAACCAATAGTTCAAATGAGATACAGGAGCTGAAACAACTAATTCAGAATATACGAACAGAAATGGAAAACCTCATCAAAAACCAAATCAATGAATTGAGGGAGGACATGAAGAAGGCAAGGAATGAACAAAAGAAGAAATGGAAAGTCTGAAAAAAAACAAATCACAGAACTTATGGGAATGAAAGATACAGTAGAAGAGATGAAAAAACAATGGAAACCTACAATGGTAGATTTCCAGAGACACAGGTTAGGATTAGTGAACTGGAGGGTGGAACATCTGAAATCCAAAAAGAAACAGAAACTATAGGGAAAAGAATGGAAAAATATGAGCAGAGACTCAGGGAACTGAATGATAATATGAAGCACACAAATATACATGTTGTGG